>CM073778.1:11196299-11464503 GCA_037158775.1 Hetaerina titia | reverse complement strand
ATATTATATATATATATATATATAAGGATTTTATCCAAAGCTGCCTAGAACCGCTTCACTCTTCTGAGGGAATCGGTCACCAAGTCCCCCGCTAAAGGCCCGGCCGCTTCACGACCGGGACCTTCCAGTTCTTCCCCTACCGCGGCAACTCTACCGCCCCCTGCCATTTCCCCCTCCCCCACCTTGTCCGCTTCCCATTGGCCCCTTACCTCTCCTCCCGTCACCCTTCTCTTGCACATGTCCTCTCCGCTCTTCCCCGACAACGGCATTCTGATGACGACGGCCGTGCCGTCGAAACGTAAATATCCAATGTAAGTGTCCTTCTTTTATGTTTCTATGTGTGTAGTGTTTTTTGTGTTAGTGTTTGTGTGTTTATATATATATATATATATATATATATATATATATATATATATATATATATATATATATATATATATATATATATATATATATATATATATAGGAAACGACGGCGTCGGTTGATTCAGATTCTTAAACACAGTAATCAACCCTTTGGGTAGATTACTGTGTTTATGGTTTATATTTAGACACACACATATTAAGTGTTACTTGATTTCATAGAAAAAGCATCGTATTTAATTTCAGCATGTATATGTTGAAGCGCGCGGAGAAAATACCATTACTTGATGCTTAGTATTGATTTATATCCTTCTTGCCAATATTGAAAAAACTTCTGTGAGTTGGTGGATGATTTTTCCAGTGAAATTATAGCTGAAGGCCTCTAAAGTCCAATTTCATGGATGTAAAAATCTGTCTAATTCGTGGAACATGATGGATCATAAAGAAGAGATGGAGATGAGAGCTGCAAATGCAGGTCATATAAATAGGATGAGATGCTTTACGGTAGAGATGATGGAAGACCAAAGGGAACTGAATGTCGGTCTTCGCTAATCACAAAAGTCTCAAAGAGTTACACGTTTTTAACGTCGATTTCAATTGGTAGCTATCTGGTCTTGAAGCATCTGCTGGAGGGCATTTGTCCGGGTGGGCTAGGTCTTGACGTTCAATAAAACCTCAATTACGAAAACCACAATGAGCTCAAATTCGAATTCTTTAAATATCAAATGAGAGAAAAATAAATTCCTAATGTTAGAATTCCCATACAATGAGACAAGTGTAATATGCAATTCTCAAAGAGGGATTAACCGGTCAGTGTAGACATATTACTTTAAGATTGGGAAGTTGGAAAAAATTGCAAGACAAAATTTCTCTAATAAAAATAGACCTCAACCGATTATTTTAAACAATTTCGAGGGTACATGAAATTATATTAAAATTAAAACCTAGAAATGTGAAAAATAAAATAGTAAATTATCTGGCACAATACTTATTGAGAAATGTTTTATGAAAACAAATAAATAATTCAGGAATTTTAATTCATAAATTTACCAAATTTGATTGGGGTGAGATTGAAAATTCATAGTTCCTTCTTTCTTCTAACCCTTGTAATTACATTTAGGACAACTTCAAACACCCAAGCCCTAGGTGGAGGAATACCCATCTAGATAGGAGTGTAGCTCGAGACCTCTGGGTTACCGGGGCAAGCTGGGGTGTATGACAGAATAATATCTCTGATATTGAAGCGAAATCCCAACTTTTAATTCAATTTGACAGACTCAGTCAAAAAATGCTGCGGTAAAACATTTCATTTTAAAATAAAATATTTACTGATATAATAAATGTGCATATAATGTACAACTTTTACGTCATCACCAGATCAATGGTCTGCATGATTAAGATGGAACTACATAACTAAAACTTATTGAAAGAGAACCAAGACAAAGCATACGGTGTCTTTCAAGAAGGGATCCTACCTTGCAATATTTTGAGAAAAATAGCCTACCTAGAACAATGAGGAGGCCTTAGTTGTCCCCTTGTATGTAGTCCTCTTTGGATCTCACGCGCTTATCCCAGCGCCTCTCTTTCACATTTCAAAACAATCGACAAAGTCCTTTCTTGGATTGGTCATCTCCTGCCTCGTCACATTCTCCTTTATCTCGTCAACGTTAAGAATTCCGTGCAGCATTTGCAAGGGACTGCTCTTAGCCACTAATGTTGACCCATGTTTTCTAAAAAAGGTCATAACTGGAGATGAGTAATGGGCTATGCCCCTAAAACAAAAGCTCAGTCCCAGTCAACAGCCGCTTGAAAAGTGAAAGAGAAGCTGGGATATGAGTATGTGATGTCCCAGAGGGAGTACTTCGAAGGTGACTGGCGCGTCTTGTACTAGGTTCTACAACTAGGCATGTCTGGAAACCTTCTGGACAGGCCTAGTATATCCAACAGAAGTCACCTTAGATGGAATTTTAAATATACCGTTGCACCACTAAATATTCGTCCACTCAGAACCAATAAATGGTTATAACTCTTGCTGTTTTACCAAAGCAAAAACCAAATATACCGAAGCAAAAAAGTCGGTAAAAAAATGTTCTGGCTATAATATTTCTTCATAAAAATATTTGAGAATAATTATTCTTGATAATAAGATTTTATTTTCACCTAATAAAACGATGTGTTACGTTGAGGAATGTCTCAAATGGAATGTATCATGCACAAGATATAATACCATGGGCCAATGGGATAAAAATTTCATTCCCAGCCTTAGTCCTCGTTCCTATTGAGATCTGGGGGTCATATATTCAACTGCTATAACTTAGAACCATATAACAATGTGTATAGATTTTTTTAGTAAGTAATACTGGTAAAAACGTAATTTCAATGGGCGACTTACATGTCAGAAAAATATTTAAGGTCCGAAATGATATTGGAAGAAATCTCACCGTGACTTGCAACAGATGTAATATTTAAAATATCCTAACCTCTATAATTTAATTTTTGCATTTCACTAAAATCCCGGAAAAATAGTGTTTTTCCAAAATCCTCCAGTGAAGTCTCTGGAACGGGCGAGAGTGAAGCAGCTTGTCTCTTAAGGCTCCTCACTTCCAGATCGATGCAGCACCCGTGGCGATACAACGAAAGACACTTATGACGTCATAAGTGTCGGTTTCAACCCTTAACTGTCTCTTCAAAGTTATCCACATTTGTCTCAAAAAATAGCCGCCGGAATGAGGTACGAGAGAAAACTAGTCCCTTTAATTTATTCAAAAATATCAGAAAGAAATAAATGGGCTCGTTCAAAAGTAATTGATTGGATAAAAGTATATTTGAAGGCGAACGAATTATACCGTCGAATGAATATAGAAAGTGAAAAGGACGAAAGTGGAAATACTAAGAATGTTTTAATTAAAAGTTTTATCCATTCTTAAATGCTCGAGGAAAAATTCCAATGTCCAATTCGAATGGCACTAACTGATTGATATTTACCAACGCTCCTTCTGCATCAAATCATTTTATGGCTAAATACATTAATGCTTGAATATGTTAAACAATAGCAATTCTTCATAAAATGTCTTAATTGTAAATTTGTAAATATTTTTCACGGTTAGAGATTATAGTAATTTTTAAGCTGGAATTTGAGTTAAATCAGACGAACAAAAGTACATTAAGCTAAAAATGTTGTACCATTTTTACTTTTCTTATTTCCTGCACACTGCCCGGAAATAAAATGTTAGTTCAGGAAGCGTTTAAAAAAAAACTTACGACAAGAATAAGCACATGTCCATGCGCGAGTGGCGGCTTGAACGAAAAGATAATTGTATGCAATTATCTATTCAAATTCTAAAAAAACTAAAAATGCCAGGGTTTCCAACCTATACTCACTGAAAATGACTTATCATTGATAAAGTTATACTCCCAAATTAAAGAAGCAAAATATATTTTTTAAACACTGTGCTTGGCTATCTCTCTGGGAGAGAAAACGATGTGCCATTCAAATGCTCGAAAGCACGACTTTTTTTTAAATTTTCTCAACATTTCACCCGTGCTCTGCCATACAAAACCATTACGTCCTTGCCACGCCACACGATATGCCGTTAGTGTTCACGTCAGTCCACGTATTTATCCGGTGTAGTAACACGTCCTCGCCACCGAGCGGCGTCCCAGTCTGGGGTTACCAAGGGGGGGATTCATTACCCCGTCGACTCCGGTGTGATTCGTGGGGGCGCGTCAAAACCCTCCGCCACAAGTGCGAAGCGCCAGTACCAAATGCCTAAGGGGTTTTCGAGGCAGGCCGATACATCCACACCAGTCATTTTTCGGGGCCGCCAACGTTTTCACTCGCCCCCTCCTCCGCCCGCTCAGGCACAGGTGAAGCCCCTGACGAGGGCGGTCGCGTAAGGGGGCCGCCGTGACGGGCGGGTCGATATAATCTTTGATTAGTTGGCAACACTGCTGGAGCTTACCCCGCGCATTCATTCGCCCGAGAAACCCAAGGATTTAAAGCTGCAGCTTTTTTTGTTATTTCTTTTCCTCCTCTTCTTCTCCCTTAAATCATTCATTATTGTTTTCTTTCTGAAGAGGCAAACAATTTACGGTTGAAATGGCGGAATCTCATGCGAAATGTCGATACAGAAAGCGTTCTTCTGATGTTTCGAAAAATCTCCCTCCCGGCCTTTTACTTTTATTCCCATGTAACACTTTCGCGGCCTATGCCTTTTCCGAGGCTCTCGTGTTCCTCGCTCGCTTCTCCAGAGGGACGAGAGGTCGATACACAGCGCAAGAGGTGGCGGTACGACGCAGTAATGAGAGAGCCATCAAACTTTACCACCGTCCATATGAAACTATTTTCAGCCGTATTAAGTTATATAAATTATGTTCACCATCAATGGAAAATTACGATGTTTATTACCGCGTACTTTATCGCAATTTTAGATATTATGAGGGGCAAGAAACACTTAAATATACCCTTATTATTATCACCCACGTTTATGGCCAGATTATAAAAAAAATATGTTTCAAGCTACTTGATAAAAGGAAAAATTCGAAATTATAGTTTCGAAAATATATGCCGGTTATATTCCTTGGACAGCAGTCTTATATGTTCCAAGATATGTAATTATCAATGGACGGTAACTATGATAATCGCGTACGGATCAACTAATTTTAAGTAATAACTTTTCAAAAGCTAGAGAAAGGTTAATGTTTTTAGGTCAATTCACATATCGCAAATTTTTAAAGTCGATCCCACTGGAGTATGCACAGCATTAAGAAAAAATGATTGAGAAATGAGTCGACCATTTAATCATTCATATTTTCTCAATTCTGTAATTACCGTCAAAGTAAAAAGAAAATACCGTCAGTGCATTCAAGAATTCCTCGAATTTCACGATTATTCGTCGTTCATAACCTTGGAAAATGGCTTTCGGGTACCGATTTGAAGGTTACAATCGCATGTCACATTGCCATATAATCCAGAATTTTCTCGAAGATTAAATATATGAAAAATGTAATCATTACTGCAGAAAACGTTTTATTGGAGAGTTTAAAATTTTATGCCAACACTTATTCCGGAAACTTTATATTACTTCTCCGGAATGGGAACTTAAAACTAATGGCCGTGGCTCATTAAAGGAAGATGTTCTCCTAAATTTATAGCCATGGTCGAGTTTTGGAAATTCACCATTACACTGACGGCAGACTTTGGTAAATCTTAGATGAATCAAAAGTAGATGTATTCCTCGAAAACAATGTAATACATTGATCGAATTATAAAAGCATACGAAAAGGTTTATTCAAACGCCATTATCCAACTAACGAACGACATTTGCCGAGGATATCCAAATACAGAAGTAGAATGGAAGATTTGCGAATGAGTATCTTCTGAACTAATCATGAAATCATCCAATTGTTCAGAATTTTAAGCAAAAACACAGTTATATTTTTTGTGCAAAAATACTAAAATTGCGAATAAAGATTCGAAAGTAATGGTGATTATGCTGTATAATATTGCTGCCAGCGACAGCTTAATGGAGCCCCCCTCTTCCGATTTACGTGCATCCACTCGTTCCATATACCAAGCAAATGTCGTACAAGTAAAAATTAAATTAATGAATGAAGAAGGGAAAAAGAAGTAATTGAAGTTTTGAAACTGCAATTGGTTTTCACTTTTTAGCATTATGTTCAGTAGTTCGCTTTAATATTTTGGTGTAATATCATAAAGCACAAAACATAAAAGGCTCATAATGTGACCATTGTTCCGCATTTTACTTCTTATTTATCCCCGTTACCGCTTGAATTGCAAATTCAATTACAAATACAGCATCATACAAAAAAATAAAAATATATATTATGAAAAACTCAAAGCGGTGAATACTTAAATTACGAAATTATATCCCAAATAATTCATCGAAAATTTTGTTTTTTACGTAATTTTAAAACTTTAATGAATAGGTATGCAATTGATTTTCTGGAAAAAATTCAACAATATTTTACCAGCCTACGTGAATTTGAACAAAATTAGTCATAACCAAACAGGGAAAATAGCTCAGAAAAACTGCATCTGTAGCAACAGAAAACATTCTAAAAAAACATTTAATGGCCGGCGCAATAAGACTTAACGCTTACCGACCAGTTTTCTCATTCCGTACCAATCGAAGTTCGCCACGCCATCGAAGGACGGTGCATTTCGCAAAAGTTTCTTTCCCTGTGCAATGTCCACATTTCCCCAAGGCTAAAGCCGTGAGCATCCATGACGTGTTGGAAATCGTTTGGTGGGAAAACAACCAAGCCGAAACCTTCCGCCGTGCGCTGAAATGAGATAGGTTCCCCGCATTTGCATGTACGTCGCATTTGGGCAAAGAGAAGGCGACCGACCGCCTAGTTCCCACTCCACCCCCCTCAACACCTTTTCCGCTACGCTTGCGTCCCCTCCACACTTCCGGCCGTGTCCATCTTCTCGACCCCGAGAAACGAACCGAGTGGGAGAGAGAGGGAGCGATATTTGAGGCGCCATGCCATGGAAAGTGGGGTCAACCTGGCCATCGACTGCAAAAATCACCCCGACCATTCCTCCCGTTAGATAACACAAAGGCAATTCCTCCTTGTCATTCCAATCGTGGATGAACCTTCAGAGAAAAAAAGTGCCTATTTAGGGGGGTTGGAAACTTATGGATAAAGAATGTCATTAACATGTATGTAGATGACAGTTAGAAAATTGCCAAGCTGCTCCTTAGAGTAAACTTTGAGAATTCTCGTGATTCACCAATCCATGTATCTGGTTGTTATTCTTCAGAATCAAAGAAAGATAACTACTTTCCTCTCATTCTACTCTTCGGATGTGTTCTTAAATAGTCTGATTTGCCTAACTAAGGCCAAGCAACCGTCCGAACCCCCGCTCCCTCCCTTCCGCTAAATATATTCCTTCCTGCTTCCTTCCACCTCACGCAATTCCACACTTGCGTTTCATTGCTTTGCTCCAAAAACTTGGATGACAAACGAATGCGTTCAAAGTTTTGTTTCTGAAATTGCGTCCAAAGATTTTTCCGACAAAAGTAGGACCAGTGTGTGGTGGTGCCGCAACAATGCATACCGTAATTTCCATCTCCAATTGGAATATTTTGACTCCAGTGGAATTAGCCAAGTAAGGCGGGTGTCCTCACCTAAATAAAGAGTTAAAACATAAAAATGGAATAAATATGTCCCCACTGGTGAAAATACGTGTAAACGAGCCTTTTATTTACAATTATATAAATGGTATGTCATAGTTACGACGTGTAAATTTTCAAACACCATTCGGACGGCCTAAGTGGTAACATTTACAGTAGAGCAGCCCATTTCCTATTTTGATGCATGCAGGTAGGTTCAAAGGAAATTTATGAAAAATATTGTTGCAGAATATTTATTGCATTTTATAGCGTTCTGTAGTTCATTCCATATGTATATTTAATTTGTTTTTTTCGAATTAAGTATTCCGATAGATTTTGGGCACTAGTTATCTGAGATACTATGTGTATCTTTGCATTTCACCGTGTTTTTACTTTAAATGGAAATACTTCATCCAATAATTTAAATATTACGACGAAATGCCAAAATGTTTTGCCGTGTTTTTTTCTTTTTAAAATTACTCAAGTATTATTCCTTTTTTTCACTGCCTGTCATTTAGTTATATTGGTAAAGTATAATTAGTTGTGAAGATCGAACTGCTCTTAGAAAGATGGACCATTGTGATTTAGTTACATATTTTGGACCGTAACGTCTTAAAATCGATGTCAGTGTTGAGCGAATTACTGTACTGCTAGTATCGGCTGGGTCTTTAACGACGATTTCACATGCTTACTTTTTCTACCAGAATAAATCAAAAAGGCGATTGAGTGTCACGGCAAACTTTTTTAATTCCAATGGCGACTCGGTGTCCGCGACGGCTCAGTAAGAGATTCAACTCATATAAGGCGGGCGGGAGGGTATCCCGTGAACGGAGTTCCCGGGGTTTTTGTTTCCGTTTTATTATTGAATCTGAATTTCCCGCTTCTGATGCACTTAAATGTCGCCGCGGTAGTGATCAGGAAAGGGCCATTTCCAGCCTCTCCGCCGTCAGCGCCTTCCAAGCGTCTGAGGTCGTTCCCGTGGTGGCTCTAGAGCATTAATAATCGCTCGCTCTCCTCAGATGCCCAAGCGTGGACCATAGGCGCAGCCTCACTTCTGTCCTCTCGCCATCCCACCTCATCTTCCCCGGACTAAAGTTCCGGGGTGGAGGCTCTTTGGAGCATGAGTATTCCCACCCTTACTTCTACCGCTCCTTTCAGGTAATTCGGTATTTTGCCACGAAGACGTCCCCATTGTGCAGTACTTCGGATGCTGCAAGCACTTGGCACACATTGAAAGAACTCTGGATTCTCATAAATGAGCTGATGACAATTATGAACCCGACAACAATATTCCTTTTTCAGTTCTGTTCATATGTACTTTTCATCGTTGATTCTTGAAACTAATAGGTTACCCATTTCAATAAACGTGTTTCAGTTCAAGTTCAATCTCTATCTATCTGAAGTATCCATTCTGCGTAAAGGTTTGTTAAAAGTAATTTCAATTCGCATATCGCCTGGTTTTCAAATTATCAGAGAATATTTGCTATTTCAAAGGTAATGAATATGAAAAATTCGCAGTTACAACGTTAACGTCCTCTGATCAGGGAACTTTTAACTTTGAGAGAATATTCCTATTTTCGGAGATCAGTTTTTACTTTCAGATGATATGTACTTTATACTTAAATGCTTTCGTTCAACGCATTCATACTTTTGCCCAAATGAAAAAGAGAAAGGTTGGTAGGATAATAATTTACACAGAAAAGATCCAACAGAGATGGAAAAAATATATAGAAGAACTGTAACGTAAAGAACTTAGGCCAACAAGGTTAGACATAGAACAGGAACATGACGTAGAGGAAGACAGCTTAGGTATACCTTGAAAAATCAGGGCAAAAAGTAGAGCAAATAGAAGAGTTAACGTATTAAGGAAATGTTTTGGACCAACTTGTTCAAAGTAGTGGAGACGTAATGAGAAGAATTGCGCTGAGCAAAGAGGCTTTCACATGGAGGAAGGAGTTGAGGGCAGGGGCGTTAAGTAAGGATGTAAAGAATATACTCGTTAAAACTTTTATACGGAGCGTAGATATGTACGGTGCGGAAACGTGGTCACTGAAGCAGGAGGATAGTCGTATATTGAAGGATTTTTAAATGTGGATGTGGAGAAGAATGGAGAAGGTGAAATGGACCGAAAGGAAAACAAGGATGTGCCAGGCAAGGAGGGTGAGGAAAAGACTTTGTTGGGAGAAATCCAATGGAGGCAGGGAAAATGGATGAAAGCCGTATTGATCTGCAGTGGGATGTTGAAGACTGTAATAGAGGGGATAATGTTAGGCAAACGAGGATAGAGCAGGAGCAGGATAAGAATGCAAGACGGAATGAAGGTAGGAAGGATGTACAAAGAAATGAAGAGGGACATGATGTAGAGTAGGTTGCTGGATTGTGTTTTATTTTGAGTCACAAAATATTTATTTGGTAGTTTTGTCCATCCAAAACTTACCTAAATTGGTAAATTACTTAGTCATAATAAATAAAAATAAATAAATATGTATATTTTTATATAGAAAATATAAGTGTGTTTCTACAATTTCCATTTTCCACGTGTAAGTACCGGTCCTGCACAGTCCCGGTGCAAAACGTGTTCCTTCCATCGTCACCGCGCAACGCAGTCTGATGGGACCGGCACAGACCTCCCCGAATAATAAATCTGGGAAGGGGGCTTTCCTCCCAGCAACGAATGATGGGCAGTCCCAGTACGAGCATGCTTAGGGCTGGTGAAAAGCGTTTGGCACTGGGGAGAAAGCAGGGCAAGCTCACCCCTCTCACTTGATCCTTTTTCTTGAGAGGTTTCATGCGGAATAGACCAATTTTGTTATTGCCAATGTTATTTTTGTTGTTCTTCCGTCGTGTCGCGCATGTTGAGGGCGAGGGGCAGGGAGAAGAGACCCAGGGAGGGAGGGAGGGTCGATGGAGAATGGGACAAGGGGGTGGAGGCAGAGGAGGAATGTACGAGGCGATTTCGCTCCCGACTGATTCCATATGTGCGGTGGCTTTATCGGCCGGGAGAGGAGGGAGCAGGGGCTCGTGGTTCAGGGGGAGAGGGGTCGAGATACATGGTGCAATGCTAGTGGGATGGGGGCCCAGAAAGGGTCCTTTGGGTGGTGCACTGGGGTAGAATGTTTGAGAGCGACTCACTCGATCTTATTAAAGACCCCCAGAGCACCAGGGACTTGCATTTTGCATGCAAAATATCCGAGAAAAATAATTCCCCATTTTCCAAATTATAAGGTCTCTTTTGATGGAGAATATGTCTGAATGTCTGAATTGGGATCGCGGATACGGTTAACCTATAGGTCCATCCTGGATGCAGGAGAGATCTTCCATACTCTTCTTTACTGATGACTATACACGTACCGCATGATTTTTATAAGCTATTTCAGCATTTAATAATTATTTATTTTCGCGTTATTTAAATCTAAATAATATGAAAATGAGCACTTATTCTCCTCCCCTAACACTTTAGTTTGGTAAGAGAAGACGGAAAAACTGGGGAAATGCAGAATAGATAAACGTCTACTTATAACTGTATCAAGTCTCTTAACTCTTAATGGACGACGCACTAGAACCCAGAAGTTTTCTCGGTCCAATGCTAATTATCTCACACCCCAATAGGTTGTTCATTTGAACATGTCTGTAAATCTATTATAAGCACGGATTTCTTGGTTTTACATGCATAATTGTGTATTGCTTTGTGTTCCTCACAGATCATCTCCTTCTAATTTGCGTTAATTTCTACTTTCCAATAGATTACAATCGTCATAAATTATTAGCATACCACGGTATACAAAATACATGTCTTTATCGGCAAATAAGTTTATAATGCATTTTTAATTGCGCTAAATCCTCCCATAATCTTGTTTCTAATGTTCTTAATTCCTTTCGTCGACCAGTAGAAATAGTTTCCGATGGATCTACCAATCCGTGGTTACCTTTTCCTATTGTGCATTCCTCGAACTCATTTCGACAATATATTAAATTCTTTCAAATTAATCTACCGTTAACTGATGCATTTAAAAATGTTTCATATCGGGTGTATGGGAGCCTAGGAATATTAAACGCAAGGAACTCCGGGCGGGGAAGAACCAACTGGGAGTTTCCTTGTTGTAACTCCAGAAACGTTGAAAAATGAGCTCCATAAATTATATCGAGTGGATTAACACTCGGGGGAGGAGGGAGAGAGCCGGGGGGGGGGCTTCCTGGATCAGCGGAGGCGGGAAGCGGCGAAAGGCGGAGGATGCGGTGATTGCACACTGCGGAAAGGAATTACACAGCGCTCTCGGATGCCCTCCTTCGTCTATTTGCACCTTAACCTGGAAGACGGGGGCGGCACAAGGTATGAAATTGGCACCAAACTCCTCGCTCCGCCTTGGATGTGAAATTTCACACGCCCTAGGACGTCCTACTCCTACCGAATATTAAGTGGGTAAAAATGGCTACACGGCTATGTTTTTTAGACCAATGCGAATGGTACATTGAATGACGCCGGAAGTGATTTGAATTGTTACTTGATCGTGTGATCTGCTAAAAAAAAACACTCGTTGCATCATTTTTCGGCAAGAGTATTAGACCGACTCATGGCAAATCACTCTTTTTAAAGATGAATCTCCATAAATGTGTGTATCAACTAAGGGGTAGGTATTATCCCGTAAAGAGGAAGCGTCATTTATGCTTACATGGTGTCTGCCCTAACATATATTTCTATTACATAATCTAGCAGCGCTGAGTAAATTTAACGAAAAGAGGGAAACAGACAAGAGAGAATATAAATCAATATTTTGTACTTTAACAGCTTTGTTTAATAAATATTCCCATTGTAACCCCACGTTAAACAATACATTAATTATGGACGTTGAAGTTGAGTGTACAAAAAAGCATAAAAAACTTCATATTTTCTACTCTCATTTCTTCAATGAGAGTATGCACACTATCAGCGTTACTTATTAAAATGCAAAAATTTCAGAGTATAAACTTCATTCGCCTTGACTGGGATTAATTTTTACACCTTCAAATTGTTGCATAAAAATTCATATTAGCAGATGACATCGTTAAAAGTTACTGTTGCGGCATCTCCCGCAGTTTTTTGGAATTTACTAAGAACACCCTAACCAGAGACTCAGAAGGTCACTCTAAATAAAGTACGGTGAAATTTCAGTAACCTTACTTTCATTTAGTATTAGAAGTTAAAATTTTTAGAAAAAAAAACTAAAAACCTAAGTGGAATGTAGGTTTTCAATATGCTCCATATTGATTATTGATAGAAAATATTAAGAAATCGGACACCCCACTCACTAGAATATGGAATTGTACTTCAAACTTGCTCCAAAGGTCATACCCTTGTTACAACAGCCGTTGGTGACTCGCCAAAGAAACTTCGAGAATATGGACACCTTTGAATGGAATGAAATAATCACGTATTGTTATACCAAACGTCCATCAGAAAATGTGTGCTGTCACTGGCCGTTAAACGGAATTGGACACGACCGAACACGAACTCGTCACCCAACCGTATAGCGGAAGCTGGGTAAAAAGGACGGAGGAGAGAACGGGATGGAGAAGAATGTCCGAAAAGTTTTTGATCGGTTCGGATGTCTCTCTCTCCTCACTCATTAAGCAAGCAACCTTCCAGTTCTGCCCCCGACCAACCCCTCCTCGCCCCCAGCGCCCCCACAACCCCCGCCCACGACGAGCGGGGGAGCTTTCGGGCCGCCCCGTCGCTCCGAAGTTGGGCGCCGCTGTCGTCGCCCCCCTGGTGTGAGGCCGGCCCTCGTTTGGGAAACGGATTTTGGATTGGGGAAGGGCACCCCGTGTCTAGGAGGAGGGCGGCGGGGGGGAGAGACGGAAGGGTTCTAGGCGGCGGCAGTGGTGGCGCCACTGATCGGATTGCCTGCTTTGTTTCGAGACGTGGGAGAGCTAATTGGGTTGTTCCTCTCGCTTGGAATTGAAGGTGGGAATCGAATTTGGGAAATAAGGGGCCGAGGAGAAATACCCGAAGGCCGCCATTAAAGAGAAGAGGCAGCGAGAAGTGGAGAGGGGAAAAAGTTCCCATTTTCCACTCGAATAACTCACGCCGTGGCGGATGCCTTCATCTCCTCACTGACCCCCTCCCCATATACAGGGCACTGATACCAAAGCCATCTAAATTTAAAAGTTTCCTTGATAACCGCTACAGTGCCCGTGGCTGAATAGAATCACGACGCCGACCGTTAACGGATATTAATCCACAGTAAACAACCCAGTTGGTTTAGATACGACAGAGTAGAGTTCATGCGGAACTAACTGTAAGCCTTAAGGCAAAATGTAATTCTCATTTTCAGGGTTGGAGTCAGTTCCTTTGGCAGAGGTATCATTTGTTTCACCCAAAGTTATATTTTATTGAGAATTACACGCCATGAGTCTTATCCTAGCCAAATCCAAAGAGCATCATCAAGGGTTCCAACCCAGAACCCAGAGGTAAGTAGACGAATGATTTTCTGCTAAACTTCCAAAACGGGCTAATGATTTATATTATAAAAACAATTATGATATTACAGATAAAACTATGTTAAACTCTTGACGCAGAGCATAGACGGCGTGGAATACGTCGAAAGAGCGATCAGGGTTGAAAAATAAAATTGTCAAAATAGTTTCACAAAAGAATTTTAAGGAAGACCACAGGTAAAAGGAAAAAAAAACAAGGAAAAGACCACCAAGGTAAAAGGTAATAAAATAGATCTTCAAGATAGAAGCTGAACTAAAAATAGTGTGAATTCAACTGCATCTACGACATTTAAACAGGTTAATTTTGATGTTGACCATTTCAAACCGACCAAAAATAGATAATACAGTTATTTTAATTTTTAAGAATCTCTTTTTCACTGGAGGCAAATGGTTTTTAGCTCTATTTAAATATGAACATAGTGTAGCGTACTGTCTTTCTCCGTGATTGAAATTGCACAGAGGTCATGCAACATTTTATGAAAAAATAAATGCCTTGCAAGCTTGCACAGTTCGATAACCACATTGATTCGATGTCTAGATGTCTAAATAAATTAATGCTATGTAATCACCGAAGCTTTCTCCCTTATTAGCTGGTTATTCAAAACATTTTATAAAAACTAACTGAATAACATAATTGTACAACATATTAGTACATTGCATCCTGATATTATTCAGTTCGTGTTTAGAAAATGTTTGAAAGCTCAATTAATAAGTGAGAAAGCTTTTTTTAATGTATTGTATTAATTTAACTTAGCTATTAGGCATTACATTTGATACAATTTAATTTTATATTAAATTGCCGGCTAAATACGTACTATACATGTATGTGAAGTGTTGGTAAACGGGTAAGAGGATATGTAAGCAATTATAAATACTATGGACTAGGTACTTCAGGAGTACGATATGAGCATCAACAAGAAGAAAGCTAAAATCAGTGTACGTTGAAAAAAGAAGCTTGTGACAAAGATAAAGACATTCGAGGAGTGAAACTGGAGCAAGTAGAACTCTTCATCTTCCTGAGCAGTAGTATACCTCGAGAAGGGAGAAGTTTCACCGACATCAAGGAAAGAATAGCACAGCCAAAGACTGCGTTCACGAAGAAGTGGCAACTACGAGTATTAGATTCGAAGGGCCTGAAGTTGAAAAAAAGGCATTAATTTGTCAATAGGTTCGTATGGGGCATTGTATGAGAAATCTACAGGTCAGATAAATTGAAAAATGGTAAACTGAAACAGCAAAGAATAGGAACTTTTGAAAGATTGTTCCGGGAATAAAGGGTGAATATCAAATTGACAGACAAAATGAGAAATAAAGCGTAAGGAACATTGGAAAAGTAGAGGCTGCTTTCTCATATTTAAATATTAACGGGTAAGAATAAAGTTTTACCCAGGCAATACCTTCTATTTATTGTTACTAAAGCCGCATAAGTAATTGTTTTGATTGAGTAGTTTTTTGGCTGTCGTTGAATGCAGATAGAAATTCCCGCTGAAATCGTTGCCTCCGCCAGTTGCAAAATGCTTGCTGTGATACAATTTTTGTGCAAAAAAGGATCATGAGCTACCCAAATTCATCAAAGGTTGCTCCTAGTTCATGAATGTACAGTAATGGGTGAAGAAAAGACTAGAGTACGGCGTTGGGATTTCAAAATTTGCCCCACAAATGTGCACGATGGAGAGCCGAGTGATGGGTCAAGTGTCCAGATTGATTAAATAAAGCAGGTAATGAGGTAGTCCGTCATCCAGACCAACAAGTGGACCAAGAACTGCGATCTGATCAACGATTGACGATTACTGGTCTGACTGATAAATTCCCTCATGTTTGAAGCACCACTATTTGCGCAGTTGTTACAGACAAGCTCGAACATCATAAGTCGTGTTTAAGGTGGGTGCCTAAACTGCTTACGGGATAACACAAAGAGCAAAGGATATTGAGTGTACGAGTGTTTTCGGACCACTGTTCACAGTTCCGATCTGGCACCTAGCTCATATCTCCCCTTCTTGCACTTGTAACTGTGGGTTGGTGGGCAACGGTTTGAAGACTTCCAATTATTTAAAACTCTCAAATTATTTCTTTCTTTGGTCACATTTTACTTAAAAATAATAGCCAAAATTTCTTGGACTAATTGAGTTGAGTTTCATGTTTTAAAGTAATAGTAATAAAAACATAGGATCTTTGAATATCCGCTTCCTTTCAATCGGGCGGACATAAAAAGAGTATCCGTCGAAATTGATTAGATGCTGACGCGTCTCGACGAGAGCTTACACCTATACGGAGTGGGTCGGATTGTATCTTTTCTTTCCCAAATATGAGAGAACAGAACTGAATCCGAAGCAAATGCGAAGCAATCTAGGGGGAAAGGGGGGGGCGAAAGAGCAGAGCTCGGGCCCAGCCAATATGGAACTGGATTAAATGACTTCGCATGTGAACTGGGGGGGCGGGAGGGTAATGAGACTCCTGTTTCGAGTCAGGGCCGGTCTCCTTACCCGCCTCTGGCACGACTCCAATGCAGTGAAAGGGAAATTATATGGAGAGAGCGAGATCCTTGGAAATAGTCGAGCACGGAGAATAGGATTGAGCGAAGGTTGGAACCGCGTTTTTCAAGGAACTCCTACAAAATTTTCAGCGCAAGTAACACCGCCTCATTTTCTGCATCTGGCATGAAAATCACGGACTAGAGACCGAAAAATACTCACACAGTGATTGAAAAGCCCTGTTATGATATACCTGTCGTCTCTATAGATTACCTACAAGGAGAGACTCAACCATAACCGCTTGCTTGTTTCGGAACCTTTAGCCAAAATAAGACAAAACCTCGTCTACATTTTAAAATATTAATGTACATTTCCAATAATTTGAATAGTGAAAATGTTACGACACATATGTACATATATAGAAAAAAAAATTTACGAAGATTTTTACTATATTTAGACGGTATTAATAATTATTTATCGTGAATTTCTAGCATTATTTTATTTCTATCCCATACGAAAACCATGCATGGGTATTAGATGCCTACTCATGATAAAATAGTTAATTCCTCCACAAATAAGTAGGTTTCAATTTAATTTCCCAGTTTTACTGATTTTATTTCCAGATAGCCATCGCTGCTGATACCATTCTTTCAGAATGATAAGAGATAAGTTTCCTTGGACGGTGTTTTCAGCAAAGAAAAGGCAATCATGCGAATTTCTAGATTAAAGATGTAAATGATAGTTATAAGGTGAAATTGCCGTCAGATTGAGACCAATTGCGCCATTAGGGACAGGTAGGTACTTTGGAAGGGTTAGGATACATAGTGAGTGGAGGAAGAGTGGAGAGAGACTCGGCGTCAGCATCACACTACTCTTAACGAAAGACACCAAGGGATCCACAGTCGATCGCCCCATTCTACGGAAGGCTAATTCCACTTCAAATACTCTCTACATGCCACCCAGAGTAGAGATCAGGATACTATAGAAAAATTCTACCATCTTTGGTATTCAAATTTGTGTCTTCTGGGAAGTTGCCCTCCGCACCAATTCGTTCCTTTATTTTCTGCCGGGATCTCTTGGTTATCGTGGGAATCCCTTGAGGATAATAGATCTAATTCACAGTTGTCCAAATATCCCTAAGGGTAAAAAGAGACGTTTAAGGGTGTTACTGAGTGAGAGAAACGATGAAATAGTATTTGCAATGAGTTTGAAATCAGTCCGCACTCAGGGTTTATTTTCAGTCATAACTCTTCCAGTGATAAAAAAATGCATGAAATTGAAAAGGTTTAGTTGAACACAACCGTGGCATTAGGAGAGGACGGTTTCTAATGTGTGCACCATTTCTGTTTTAGCTGTCAAACTTAATATGGAAGTGTAAAGGATACTTATACTTTAGTCAACGCCCGTCAGTCACCAATACCTTTATCTCCTAATTTTAAAAGAGTTGACACACTTTTTTTTTTAAAATATGGTTATTATCTTTTATTTTCAAATATATAACTTGGCTTTTCATTGGAGATGATCATTCTGCAAAATCACGTCACCGTTGAAGTCTTCGTTAAAACCCATAAACGCGGAAATTGACAATGCATACAAGTTATTTTCTTAATGTATTTGTATTTTTTTAATTATTTGGTTTAGAAACGTTGTTAACAGTTTTAATCAGAAGAAAACAAATAAGCGGGGGGTGTGGCACATCATGGCTCCAACATATGGGCCATCACAAAAATAGATAAAGGGAATTAGGGGCTTTCTTTGTCCCTTGAAGATGGAATCTGAATATGAAATGGAATTAAGGAAAAACGAAGGAAAGGTAGAGAAGAGGAGAAAACGTAAGAGAGAGAAAAATATTTACTCCAAGGTGAAACATAAGAACGAACATTATAAAGAATCCAAAGTCGAGACCCATTGAATTTTTACGTAAATATCTTTATTCAGCATAATTTGTCAACTACTAAAAAGCTGCTTGGAACACTATTGATATAAATAAGAAAATGAATTTCATGAATATATTATGCAAGTGCAATAGTATTATTGAAATAATGGCTGTACTGTCGTGATTTAACTGTTGCACACGTTTTCAACCATTCGTCTTAATATGAACTGGTATTCTGCAAGCAAAGAAACAATTCTTTATTTTCACTACACTGATTGATTAAAAATTCATGTTACGAAGGGGATACTAGGATATGGAACTATGTAAACTGTTGCTGTGCCACAAGGAAGTCGGACGAGGTTATCGCATTTTTTCTCAAAACGAAATACAGCAATCGTCGTAGAGAGGTTATGTTTTTACATTAAAGGGGGAAGGGCTTCTAGTACCCATATAAATCCCTTGGCAAACATGATTATATAGTTTCTATTAAGGGTCGTCCGTACTTTTCCTACACTGCCATATTAATAGCTCCCTCAGAATTGCGGCTTTGTAAAATGTTTACGTGACTCTCATAGAGATATAAATGTACATACACGGAAAAGAAACCAAACGTGAAACAATATATTATCTTTTTATTACAGTGACATTATGCGCTAATAATGTATACATCAACTAAATAATTTTTCGATAAAGACTATAATGCCGCTTTAATCGAGGAAAGTTTTAGAAATAATGCTGGAATGAATTCAAAGGTATGAGAAATAATGCTCATATTATGCAGTTCAATATTGACAATACCGTCCGCATTGTTTAATGGAAAATAATGATCACTTCAGGTGCAGCGATTCCTGAAAATCATTCATATCGACACGATTGATGTGAAAAAAATAACGTAATCCCCATATCACATCACGATAACTTTTCATATATAAAAATGTTGCCAAATTGCAAAGTTAAATGTTTTTCACAATCAGCAACATCATTATCCAGTCCCCAATGCACGAATGCACGTTTGAAACCACTCCGTGACCCCAGTCCAGTTTCTTGCAATCATGAGAGATCCTTTTTCACAATTCGCCGTCCTCGGATGCACGCACCCAGTGTGACCCCTAAGCGCCCGCTGGGTGAACTGACATGCACGCGCTGGTCACGCCCTCCCGCGGCCCACAGGCCCACTAACCCCCTCAGCGTTGGCGGAGGATATTGAGTGCAGGAGAGACTGATGGCTTAGCAGATGGGATATTAAACCGGGAATATTACTTATGTGTGTGATATATGACGTTAATTCACATGGGGAAATTTATGTCCAAACACGGCATTAAATTCACCAAAATCTGCTCTATTGCAGAGTTCATTGTAGATATATAAAGTCGTGGCCGATGGTCCAGGGGACCAGAGAATGGGAATGAGGGCTTTTCGCTAAATAAATCTTTCACGCCGCATTCGGGGCATTAATATGCCGGTCCAAATTTGCAAACCCAACAAAATATCTTCGAGATAAATGAATTTATACGTGATAACAGAACAAAAAAGTTATTTGTTTGACAAAATATTTGATTACAACGTATGGGATCACGCAATAGTCTGCTTAATCTCTCTCACTCTCTCAAATACACACATACAAACACTTCTATCTGGGGCTTTAGAGCAAAAAAAGGGGTGGGTATTTTTTCTGAAAAACGATTTTTTTCAAAAGTTTATAACGCGAGATCAAAAAAAAAGTCAAGGCCGATAAATCACATTTTTTGCACCACGGATATATATCTCGCGCAGTCGGTAACGTGCCATCAGCCAAATGCCAGCAAAAATGTAAATGCAACTCAGCAACCACAACGTATACTGAAATGTAATTTAAATTTTGTCGTGGGATTGAATTCGTTCACGTGCTAGAGATGGAAGCTTTTGTTTGGCAAACCACTCACCCCATATGGAATCCTCCCAAAGTACGCCCAACAGACTCAAATTACCTTCTGTTTTCGGAAACGATTATTTTCTGAACGCGAGGCTACATCCATCTGTATTTTTTCGACGGAAAGAGTAATCCAACGGGAAGAGGATACGCCATTATTAGGTATCTAATCAGTGTTTATAACTAAAAGTGAAAAGTTTGCAAACAAAAATTGTCGAACGAAAAACTCAAGGCAATACCAACGTCTTCAATTCCTCACTTCTTTCTATACGAATCCTTTACATTTCTATTTTCAACAGAGACAATATCCATTCTCCAGACCATTGAAGTACACCGTTGTGGGAGTTTCTCGGGTGTTTCATTCGCAAAACCGGCGTTTTCTTTTGGCATTTAGCACTAATTCTTATTTCGGATAAAATGGATGAAATACGAAAATTAAATTCGATTTACAGACCACTTCCCAAAATTCTTTTCAAGTGGAACCTTTCAGCTGACTATATTTAAATATGACAGATTGCCATTCTTCCTTAAAAAAGTAACCAACAAAATAGGATGGAGAACATCTGAATATTAAGAATAATATTAGAATTTTTTGTTGGAGAGAAAAAGTAGCAGCAAATGAAAAATTATACCTGGTCCAATATAGATATATATAAATATATATATAATATGTATATATGATTTATAGATATATATATCTGAGTATACATATATATGTATATAGTATACATATCTGATATATATATCTGATATGAGTCTGACCTGATGAAGGCCTCGGAGTAGGCCGAAAGCTTAAATCATCCACAGTGTGAGTGTCCTTTTACGTGTTATCTGTTTTATTCTGTGTTCTATTGTGCCGTCAAAAAGTTATATATATATTTTTTTTTCGGGTGCCAGATCTTCCTGGGAAACCATAACCGGCACAGGGAAAGGAACTGGCCCCCCTACCCTGATGTGTGAATATTCACACGCCGCCGGGCTTGGTACATGGGTGAGCTCTACCATCACCTACTAAACCGACCTTCGGGTTGATTACTGTGTGATATATATATATATATATATATATATATATATATATATATATATATATATATATATATATATATATATATACTATACTATACTATCCAACTTGAAAATCCCGCCATACGGCGAACAAATATTATTTTCGCACATAGAAATAGACATATAAGGAAAGGGGATAGGAAAACACATAAAAGACCAACACAGGAAAGTTGGGGAAGGCGGTTTTGAGCAGATCACAAATGTAAAAATATTTCCTTATCCGGGATTTGAACCACGAGCCTTCCGGGCACTTTCCGGGCGGATGCTCTACCAGTTGAGCTAATAATGAAACCTGATTTACATTGGGATCTGCGATCTTATAAAGCGCCAAAGTGCTCCGATAAATGTTGCCCGAGAGATGGCGTTATGGAGCTAATGTGGCTCGTCTCTTTTTCTGGCTATACGTGCCATGAAATGCACCGTTCCTATCCTTTATAATATCGTATGAATGCTGTTCTACTATCCTTTCCCCTTCTTGTGTCCTGTCTATTTCTCCTTTGGTGAGTGAAACAGCTCCATAACTTCTTTCTTCAGCTCCCTTCCTTTCTTTCCTAAGATTATCCCCTCTATCACAGTCTTCAACGTCCAATGCCGATCAATAGGGCCTTCCTCCATTTTCTCTTTCCCCTCATGATTTCTGCCAACAATCCCCCATCCTCGCTCATCATACCTAGCACATTCTCGTTCGTTTTTTCTTTCCTTTCATCTCACTTTCTCCATCCTTTTCTACCCACGATTCAAAAGGAGGCTTTTGAAATGGCCTTCTGAGCTGAAAGGGCTCCTATCATCCTACTTGAATGACCATGTTTCCACACTGTACATAACCACGCTCCATATCAAAGTTTTGACGAGGCTTTTCTTGACATTCCTACTCAATATCTCTGTTATCAATTCTCTCGTCCTTGTGAAAGCTTATTGCCTAACGCAAAGGTCTCCTTACGTCCCTACTCTTTTCTTCATTTTGATTCAAAACCCTTCCGACACACGTAAGCTCTTTCACTTTCTCTAGTAGTCGCCCTTCTATTTTAAAGTTTAAGTTAGCCTATCTCTATCTGGGAAACCGCATAGTCATTTTTTATTTACCTTTATTCTCATCAACAAAATTGAATGAATTGAAATCTCATCCGGCTCTTACTCAATGTCCTGTCGTACCTACTTGTCATTCAAATATTGAGGAAGAATGCATAGGCACTATTCTAATGAGTAGATACTATTTTCCTAAATGCATTAATTCATTAAAAAATACAAGCAAAACAAATTATCTGCATATAACAGCAATAAAAATGCACATATCAGAAGATTTCTGTGGGTGGCAATATTTGTATTTCATGTTTAATACTTCGCGCTTCTAAAATAAAGAATAAAAATAAAGAGCATAATCAAACCTCACGCACGTGCAAAACCAATAAATTAGGTACAAACATACACACACGCACTTATAAACATGAGTGCATTCACGTACACATGTATTTTACAGGGCATGGGAATAAATCTGTTTAACCTTGGGATATATAGCAACAGCGAGAGACTCAGTCCCGTCTCAATTAGAGGCAATGTACACTTGTCAACCGACAGCATCCCGCAGCCCGGCTTGAAGCCAGCAGTTTCCAAAACGCACCCCTTCCGTCCTCCCCCGTTTACCCCCCAAATGAACCAGTTCCCAAAACAACATAACTAACGTAATTCTCACTTGCCATTTTATTCCCTCGACTTTTTTCACGCACTGAAGACAACACGAACTCCTCTTATCACCCTCGCATCCATAAAAACAACCAACTTAAATGCACATACAAATAAGTTATTTATAAAATTTAACTTTTTCAACGATAAAGCGGAAGAAAAATAAACCAAACTTTTAGATGTTACATCGGTCAGTTTTTAATGTATGTGACCTAAGATGAGGTGCAATAGAATATTAATACCTGATGTCTCGTACATGCATATATTCATAGATATTGTTTAAAACAAATGTGCAAACCAATGTATAATGTAGGAGCAACTTATTGCTACGACGTTATTTATGTAATAACGACCAGTGAAATTAAAAATATAGAACTTGGAAAAGGTTAACGGGCATAGAGATAATTTTAACGTACAACAGACAAAAATAAAATCAGGTTCTGCCCTCAGTAAAAGAATTTGGAAGTATATATTATAATGTTGCCTCTGAGAAAAGAGGATAAAACTGTGGTCGAGACCTTTTGAATGTGGGCTTTTAGAATCCTCTAAAGCATTAGATGTAGATATATAAAAACAAACAATTTATAAAGGCATGGCATGGGAAAAGATAAGTTTGAATAAGAAGAAGTCGGAAAGAATAAGATAGAATAAGTCTGAATGAAAGCCGATGGAAAGGCGATAAAAGTACATACTGAGCAAGAATATAATGTTGAAGGCCACCTAATAATTCCAAAAGTAAATAATTCCGCGTACTTGGGGCAGAAGGTGTAATAAGTGATAAGTGCCAGACGGGTTGGAGCAAGTTAGTGCGAGGTGGAAAATTCTGATTTTTTTGCAATGCAAATGTTTAGCGGTAAATTTTTTCGGGTTGGACTAAGAACCATAGCAGTTGCTAGCCCCTGGTTTTATTATGAACCAACCAGTGAATAGTCATCATTATTTTCTATAAATAATATTGAAAAAATCTGTTTTTACTCGAGGGAGAAGCGTCTCAGCATTTAAAATGAGATTGCTCAGTGTATAAGAGCTGCGTTTAATTCTCCGTGCGTCGTCTCCGCCTGCATGGTTTCAAACCCATCGAAAATAATCGCCAAATGAGTGAGACTTGCGGTGATTTTGGGTGACACTCACATGATGAATATACTTCCGCAGGTGCGAGAAGAGCTCAAAGAAACCCGAATCTCATTAGGTGATGAGTCGGAGAGGTTTCCTTTACCAAGGACCAGCCCAAATATTATTGGGCGAGTGGAACCATTAGATGTCGAAGTGCACCGTTAATTAAACGTGAGTGACATCGCCGAAGTAGGAATTTCTGTGGCAGTAGTGCAGGCAATCCTTTCAGGGTACCTGATAATGTGTAACTTTTCTCCTAGGTGGATGCCCAGAATGCTTACCGACATACCCAAGACTGCGCACGTATTAAATTCTCAGAAGACACTCATCCTTGATGACGCATCGAATGTTGCTTCCTTTTCATCAAACTGAGATAAATCCTGATATCAAACCGCAGTTTGGCCAATGGAAGTGGTCTCGCTTACCACCACCGCAGGGATGTCGGGTCACCAACAGGGCTGAGGAATTAATGGTGGTCATGTTTTGGGACAGAAAAAGCTTAATCCTCACTCGTTATGCATAAAATGGCTCTCCCTTGGTGGCTACATCCTACGAAGATGTTTTAAGGACGAATCCCCTTGCAGTGCTGCAATAAAAACAGCCGGGAAAGGCTACACGCCCGCTTTTTCTTCAAGACAACACTCCCACCCTTCGAGAAAACTCGGGAACTTCTTCGCAAAAGCAACTTTGAAGTGGTGTCTCATGCTCCTTACTCACACGGCCTCACTCTCAGCGTTTTTTTGCCTTTTTCAACGATGAAGGGCATCCTCCATGGCCGCATATTTCCCAGAGCCACTCCCGCAGTGTAAAGGGCTGGCTCACTCCTGCGTTGGCAATTTTCCAGTGGCAGAAACGGATTCCTACATAGGCGTTCTTGGTGGACATGAGTTTGGAAAGGCGTCGACGTTAAGATAAAATTGTACGTCAACAGTGAGATCATGTTGAGAATTAACGGAAGTACTGGTGCAAGCATTTTGATAGGAATTAATGTGGAAATGGGACGCATCTCGTATTTATCAGTTATCATAATCCATATCGCTCATATAATATTCCAAATATTTCGATAAAATCGCGCATTTGTAGATATAGTATCCACATCGTTCGTTCGGCATTACTTACAAAAATATTTCTATATAAAAATAATATATATATATATATATATATATATATATATATATATATATATATATGTATATATATATACATACATAAATATACAAAAATATATTCACATATATACCGGTAGATGACCTAATAATATAAAAATATATATCTCGACCCTCGAGTGCTTGAATGTTTAAAAATAACTAGAAGAAAGTAGTAGCCGACATGAAAAACTTAAACAATGCGGGCATTTTGTCAGATCTCATAGCTTTGCTCCGGGAAAGGGGAACGAGATCGGGGCGAAACGTTGATTTTTGTTTGGTATATTCAATTTTAATTATCCCCGGGCGTGGCTTGCGAAGGGGTGCGCCAAGTAGGATGCGTGAAGTGGGGGGCTGCGATACCCTGCTTTCCCTCTTGGCGCACGGGGGTGGCGCGCTGCGGTGGGGAGGGCATTTGAGTTTGAGACAAAGGAAGGATGCCTCTCTTCGCCGCGCGAGGAAGCGGGGGTGATGAGAAGGTATATAGTAAGACGGCAATCTTCCGCGAGGAGTGGAAGGCGAGGCGATTAAAAGGAGGAGATTGAAAGAAAACAAAAGCGAATGGCAGGGGGTTATGCGTCGACGGCAGTGCCGGCGGCGGGTAAGAGAGAATCAAGGACTCGCAAAGCTCCATCTCAAGGGAGTGTGGCAGAGGTTGTACGTCATCGGTACTTAATATTTTATAAATATATAATAATCCATAATTGACAACCATGATTCCACATGTCATCCATAATTGGTTATTATTTTAGACTTTCAAGCTCTAACTCATTAAGAACATAGAAGGACAATGTATTACTATATGCCTTGTGTGAAAAGAATTTTTGAATGCTCTAAAGTCAAGAGCTTGCCTTGAGGTACCAAGTTATCGTTAATGTGCATTAGTTTTGAAAATTAATCACGGTCAAATACGGATCTTATCTCTGATCCGTGTATAAGATACAATTATTTTACACTACCGAAAAAAAGCATTTACATATGTGGTCATAAATAAATGTGCTAGTTCAAACTAAATTTATATGTCTGTGTAAGGGTAAAACTCTACGCGATTTAATTTTCCCAATTACTAATTTAGTGACGTTTTAGATTTATCTAGAAATTAAATTTTGATAAGTAGAGTCTCCTAAAAAAAACTCGTTTTACCTTCTTCATCTACAAGTATTTTAAAAAATTCTGTACTGTCATAAGTCTTGTCATAAATTCAACTTTTGGGGTATTTATTCCATGTTTTATTGAAATCCCTGGTGTGAATTTAATTCAGCATATCCGTACTTATCCTACTTTTTCTAAGGGCAATTCACTTCTAGTTTTTGTTTCAATTGATTTAGATATCATATTCACAAAATTAGTCAGTTTTATCTAATTAAACTTATAATTGTCAATAATAGTGAATAAAAGGTAATAAAATGGCTATTGACAAATAACTTAGGAGAGATCCCGAATATCGAGAATCGAACACATTGACTAAGTCTTCTTACATAAAGAGAAAATTCAAATCGTTCTTCCAGGTTATATCAACAGAAAGGAATATCAATAGAATAGAAATATTCTTGCAAGGCTATGAATTCATCAGACCCATAAGATATGTGTCAGAGATCAATGCTTATATTATTTTCCAAGAGTGAAACGAAAATATGTAGCGAAGAGTGCATGCAAACTCTATTAATCAGTCTAAAGGAGAGTTGGAAAATTATCTTAAAATGAATTGTTTTGATAGATATTAAAATAATGATGTAATAGGAGACTTTGCACCACAAATGTATGTTTTTCTCTTATGTTTTTTTTAAATCACTTCTATTGGGAAGGAGAAACAATGCATGCATATTATTCATCCTTTCGTTAATCCTCGAATTTTATACGGTTAGTATGCTCTGTGGCTTTCTTTAAAGCCCTCGTTTAATTTGAAACAGCCTTCAGCCTTTGGCGAAAACACTTTTTGACGATTTTGTTGTCTCCATTTTGAAATGTTTTCCTTTAATCCTCATGATGATACGTGTGTTGATTTAAAATTGGTGCATCTCAATTTCAGTGAATTTTGATCTGGACATTCCACATTGACTCCATTGGGAAACAAGTAGGGGGAATAACGTTATTAATTCTCTACATTAGGCATGACATGCTTTTAATGGCCTAGATGAGGAGATTGTACAAAAGCACGTTTATCTCATATTACTTCTTTTGGGCAAATCTTTTTACTCCATACCGACTGACCTCTCTCTTATCGGAGAGTCGATTGCTTGAAATTTGAAGTTCTTCGAAGAGATGGGGAGGGGGTGAAATTTATGAGTTGGAACCACCACGCCAATAAGCCCCTCTTCCGCAACCCCAACTCCTCAATCCAACCTTTCCTTACCGCCACCCCCTCCCCATCTCTCCTCCAACCCCGAGTGCAGAAACCTTCCTAAGGAGCTTTATCTGGGGCCCACCAGACTTGGGGCAGTCCGTTACAAATCACACTAGGTCGATTGCGACTTTGAGGGGGGCCTTTTTGAGACCACATAAGACGACTGGTCTCCATCTTTTGGGGCAAGTAGGCGACCCCTACAACTCCACTTACGGCGGCCTCAAACTATTCTCTTTCTCTGCACTCACTAAGAAAGGCGAAACTTTCCCAGCCGGAGCCGGTTTAATCACTAACTCCAACAGTTTAAGGAGTGGTTACTTGTTTTTTCTGAACCTGAAGAAATATGAAACACGCCATGGGAATCATAGGTGAACTTTTTCCCAAGCCCACAAAAATCTACATAACAATACCTTTCAATCCGCAACTAACTCCATTAAGTAAATGATATGGCTACGATCTCGTCTGGTTTTCGCAAGTATAAAAATGCTTTTAAAGATACTCCATTAGCTAAAACTTAGATCGCAATTTCCAAGGTATGTTCGAATTATTAGCTTCTCGTTTTATTGAAATAAAACATTAGTTTGGTGAAAACTAAGTGAGGAATAATAATTTGTAGATGATTTCATCAATGTATTGAATTTGATAGATTGAAGACGTTATTTTTATATTCGCACTCTCTCTCGGATAACAAAATTGCCATTCTTTTCCTTAGTCTTTGAGTTTTGTAGAACCATTCCCACACCTAAATTGCGGAACATTTGACACCAATGTAAAGGGATGAAATTCTTTACAATAGTAAACGATAATATCCAGTCTTATCCTTTATTTACAGGTATCAAATTTTCTCAGTTTGGCCACTCTCCGCTCTATATTCTTATTTCGAAGGAGGGACTAAAGGATAATATGCATATTAACTTCCTAAACAAAAGAATCCGAAGACGAGCTTATACTTCCAAACTTTCATCCTCCGAATAAGCCTACCCTCATTCAACTTGTATC
The DNA here is from genome assembly GCA_037158775.1 of Hetaerina titia. NCBI lineage: Eukaryota > Metazoa > Arthropoda > Insecta > Odonata > Calopterygidae > Hetaerina > Hetaerina titia. The sequence continues at coordinate 11,435,922 of CM073778.1, read as the reverse complement.
ACATGTTTCCCTGGCCTAGAGTCTCTGGGATTCATTCAAAACAAGCCTCTGCCCTATCCTGTTATATTGGTAGAGAGAAGAATTTTATAAGGCAAAGGGTCTTTCTCATGAAGGAAAGAGTCAATGACTGGGACGTAGAGTAGGGAGGTTAAGAAAAGACTCGTAGAAATTTTGATATGGGGCGAAGCTCTGTACGGCGCGGACACGTGGTCGCTGAAGCAGGAGGATAGACGTAGATTGGAGGCTTTTGAAATGTGTGTGTGGAGAAGAATGGAGAAGGTGAAATGGACCGAAAGGAAAACAAATGAGGAAGTACTAGAGATGGTGGGTGGGGAGAGGGGTTTGTTGGGAGAAATCCTAAGAATCCAGAAAAAATGGATGAAGGGCGTATTGATCGGCAGTGGAATGTTGAACATTGTAGTAGAGGGGAGAATGTTAGACAAACTAGGAAAGAGCAGGTATATACACAGATATATATTTAAATAGTAATATTGTATAACAATAAAGCACAATTGAATATAAACACAGAAACATAAAAAAAGATAAATACACGAATTTCAAATTTTCCGCGGCGATGGAACTTTTCCCAGGGTGGAGAAGGAATAGTTCGCTAGTGCTATCTTGCTGTATATTATTATTTCCATCCGTAAAACTGTAACATAAGTTATAAATACGAGGTGTGTTCAAAACATAACCAATTTTTTTTATTTCGCAGGCTTGGAGAGTCAGATTGTCAAACTTTTTTTATTATGTTGTAATACATGCCCATGAAGATGATAAAACTTTCAGCTGTTTTCATTGTGGACTGGTACTTCCGTATCACCTATATTTATATATATATATATATATATATATATATATATATATATATATATAAGACTTGTAAAAACTCTGATATGGAGCGTAGCTATGTACGACGCGGAAACGTTGTCGTTGAAGCAGGAGGATAGACGTAGATTGGAGGCTTTTGAAATGTGGGTGTGGAGAAGAATGGAGAAGGTGAAATGGACCGAAAGGAAAACAAATGAGGAAGTACTAGAGATGGTGGGTGAGGAGAGGGGTTTGTTGAGAGAAATCCTATGGAGGCAGGAAAGATGGATGAAGGGCGTATTGATCGGCAATAGTGGGATTTTGAAGAAGGTAATAGAGGGGATAATGTTGGGCAAGCGAGGGAAGGGCAGGAACAAGTTGGGGATCTTGGACGGGATGAAGGGAGGAAGGAAGTACACAGAGATGAAGAGGGACCTGATTTAGATTAGGTTGCTGGATTGGGTTTTGTTTGGAGTTACTAAATGTTTATTTGATAGTTTTGTCCATCCAAAAACCTACCTTAACCGGTAGATTACCTTAAAAAAAAAATATATATATATATATATATATATATTTTTTTTCTTGAAAATGACGCTCTCCGGCGACGCAAAAACACACAAACAAACACTGAGATAATAAATATTACACACACAGAAACATAAAAGGACACTTACAGTAGATATTTACGTTTCGACGGCCGTCGTCATCTGATGATGACGGCCGTGCCGTCGTGCCGTGCTACCTACAGTAGATATGTACGTCGAAACGTAAATATCTACTGTAAGTGTCCTTCTTTTATATTTCTGTGTGTAATATGTATTATCTCAATGTTTGTTTGCATATATATATATATATATATATATATATATATATGTGCAGTGGACTAGAGGTAAAGCGTTAGACTACTGGCGTTGGTTCGATTCCCTCTTTGGGCAATCTCAGCTCCATCCAACTCTTACTCTCGTAAAAGCTACCGCAAAAACTTTCATATTATCTATATTTCAGAAAGTACGTCAGCTCTTCATCATATTTGTTTGATTTGGCATTAATAATTCTCTCGAAATAATACTCGATTTAAACTTGTCATCGAGGGAATTGAGAGAACATGCAATCGAAAATACAGGTAATATTTCCAACTCGAGAATCAGGTTCTAATTTTTTTAAAAAACAACGAATGGTTTAAATAATTTTTACGTCTTTTTGACCGAACATTTATACAACCGGTAAAAACTTTGCTTAAAATTTCATTGGCTAAAGATAATTGCCATTATTTCCCCGCTAATGCTGCAAAAAAAGAAACTCACAAAATGTTATTGTATTGGTAATATAAACCCTGCATTTATTGCAAGGTTGAATTTTTACAAAGTGCCTTTCCAGAAAATTAATGCATTTTTGAAAGAATATTTATACTTTTATATCGGCAAAAATAATTGTCAATATTTAATTCTTCAAAATGCACTAGTTTTGTTAAACGAATCGGTATTCCGCGTTTAGGCACAATTACTATTATTATTAAACGCTGAACGGCGAGATACTTTGTGGGATACTGCCCCATATGGAACTATTCAGGATATGATCTCATATAGCCTTTGAATTTCTGGGAATCATTACGATAAAGGGAATGATGATGATGAAAATTGTCCATAAAAGACTGAAAAGAGATAAAATTAAAATTGAGTTGGCCATAGCAAAATAACTTCCATTACTCTATTGCTCGTAAAAGACAACTAAATGGAAAAGATAGAAATTATGTCCTTCAAAATGATTAATTCAGAGAAGGGATGTGCTTTTCCTGTTTTCCAAGGCAGTGTATGCCAACCACGGCCACTTTCCACGTAAGTTATCTACATGTACATGTATATTGGCACATATCTCATGTAACAAGACATGTGGGACCATTCTTTAATGATTATGGAGAACTCTGGAAGGCTGCTATTAAATTTTATGTCGATGATAGAAGAAATAGATTCATGGGAAATTAGTCGTCTTGTCAAAACAGCAAACCATCCGACGGGTGATGGAAAGCCTGGGCCGCGAATGTCCCCTGGTATTCTCTACGCTTGCTCCCGATGGAGGAGAGGCCCTGGGAGTCGGAGGGGCGGGCCCCCCGTACAAGCAAATCCAGTGGGCCCTTGGGCGACGCAATCACCAGGCCAGAATCGGACTGCTCCTCACCGTGCGCGCCGCCGCTCTCCCAATAACCTCCAGAGGGTTTGAAGGGGGAATAGCCCTCACTCGCGCCCACGCCACTCCTGTCATCAGCACCACTGCCACTACCGAGGCACGGGTTCATCACGCGATCTGTGCACCGCTAACCTGCGCGGATACCACAGAAGGTAAATGTCGACGGCACCCTGTCCACCTTTGGATTTCCAAAATCCACTTCCATTTACATTCTCCTTCCGACATCATATTCCATCAGAAAAGAATGACATTTTGTATTTAGGAATAAAATATATTATCTTTTCTTTTACGGAGTTAAGCTAAATTCATTTTTTGTCATCGTGTGCGAATTATTTTACGAGATTTCACGAGGATGACAAGGGGGTTGCGGATCGAACAAAATTAGGGGCTTAGATGGTGTTTCGATTTATGGATTTTTTTCATCAAAAGACAACAAAGATGGAAGTTATTATCACGAATTCTCTTTTTTCTTTGAATCCCTTTATTCAAACACAAACGTCATAGGTTAGGATTGATTTTCAAGAGATTTCAATCCATAAATGAAATATGTTAGCAAAAACAGCCAGGTATAAACATTAAGGAGAATAAATTAAACGAATAAATGCACAAAGTATATAAATATCTCATATCTTAATAGATAAACTATATATGGCTTTGCCGCTGGTAAAGGTATACGTTAGTTGCGAAATATTGTTTGTTTTTTTTTTAATTTTGTCGGCGCAGAAAACACCAATGGCCAAACGGCTAGTCCTTTTCTGGCACTTGTGAAATGTGATAACTCTATTTCACATCGCGAGTAATAAAAGCGACATATTTCAACACAGTTAAAGACAAAGTTACATTGAAAAAAGTAACGAAACAGTAAGTATACCTAAGCATATGCATAAGAATATCCGTATATTAATAACGTACTTTATGCACAAAATTATCGGTATAATAAAATAAAATTATGCTAAAAAGTTCGTTTTTTTAGCTGAAATCGAGGAATGATCAATTAAGCATAACTTCATGTTGAGTATAAAAACCGCCTTACAATATTCCGCCAAATTACGTTTACATCCAAAATAGTTGTTTTGGATAATGGCATTTCCAGGAAAAATATATTATTAGCCCACGACAGAAAATAATTGGATTCTAGACCGCCTATTACCATAAGGAATTCGACTAAATCTACTTATATATTTCTGTTTTTTTTTATTTGAAACCTTTCTTTGCTTTAATGAGGGTTATCGGTTTATTTTGACCATTTTATCGAAAAAAGTTAAATTTTTTATCGATATAACGATTTGATAAGATACAAAGTGTTCACTAAAGTAGCTAAAATATTGACGCAGTACTAAGGCTATTGGCAGATTGTAAATGAGGACGGTGGTGAAATTTAAAGAAGACACTAAAGGCTTCCGATGTACAGGTAAATGGAATGAGTCATTGAAGGGTGAAATTACGCTGCAGGAAGTGATGGGAGGTCAACTGCTAGGGACCCTGGATTTTGATATTTGATATTTTAGCACCCTGCAAGTAACCACTAGTGCGTGTGATAGGGGCTGAATACACACCAGACTAACTTCGACCCGTATATGACCCTACTGCGGTCTGGCAATGTCATTCTGATCCCTTATCGTTCGTGGAAAAATGTCACTTCATTTTGTTTTACAATTAATATCTCTAATTTTATTGATATGATCTCTCCTACTATAATACGATCGGGGTAATAATTCATTTTTAAAACTAAACATTAATAATAATGGATAAGAGGCTGAGGGCAATCAACGGCATTTGTGGCACATATTTGGAACTCGAGCTCTTTGTGGTCTTTATCGAGCTTTGATCTCTCAGCTGTGTAAATTCGGAGAACTATATTATATGAGAATCTTACAGCCATTCAGCTATTTACGTAAGTCATACACGTAAGGTGTGGGCAACATATGCTCTCGGATGAAGAGCGAGGGTTGGCAGGAGATCGGAGAGTGAAACGTAAATTTTGGGCTCGTTTTAAGACTAACGTAAATAGTGATGGGTATAAGGTACTATATTCTGGTGTGTCCTCATATTAGAAGCCCAAAAATTAAAAAGCACCATGGTAGTAAAAGTGGAAAGTTTCCACAGATAACCAAATCATAATATTCATTAATTGTTTTTCTACCTTTTGGCAATGCTCACTATTGCATCTAAATGACGAAATCTTATTCTAACATCAGTAAATTCCGTAAGGTATAGCATTACTACACATCCAAAAACTGTTCTCCAGAAAATCCAACCTGGAAGTGCAATGTTTCAAATGCAACAGAAAAATCTAATCATCATTTGTATATCAACCAGTGTCGACGTGCATTCACTTTCATTAAACAAGATTTAATAACAACGCCGCCGTACGACACCCTCTTTTGGCAAATTTCGGCAAGAGAAACAGATTGATTCAACATTACTCAGACAAACAGAGGGAATCATTTGGTAATTACAAGTGAAATGCCCTGAACCATTACGTTTAGACTTGCATTTAGCGAAGAAGGAAATAGTACGTAATTACACCACAATGGCCCAGTCCAGTGTCGTTCATCAATTATTTTTATAGGAATTTTAACGCTCAGAGAGGTTGCTTCGTACCTCTCGATTGAGAAAACTGCCAAGAGCATTTAGTGTGAAATAAAGACATCAAATTAACGATGAGTCTTATGCTAAATTTATCCAATCCTTGGTTGCTTGATTCGACCAAGCACACACCACGGTCAAACAGGTTTCCACATGACGACCAGGCACACGTGTAGAAAGTGGAAAAGGAGACGGCGGAATAACGTTCACTAGCTCCTCTAATTACCTTCTCTCTCTATGCTCTAAACACATTACTTAACTTTGAATAAATCGAATACATATTACATTAACCACAACTTTATTCACTTTCATATTTCTCACCGTAATACTTTTGTTCTTAATGTAGAATATACTTCATAAATACAAACATTTTGTGCTTTCCTTATTTGAATCCTCCTATTTAGTCCGTCGAATTATCCTTTCACGCGATATGGCTTCTGTCGATATTTTAAAAACGTTTAAATTAGTTCTATAGAATAAAATATGTTCTCCTCTGAATTTTAACGCAAATGTACAAATAAAAATAGCAGAAATGAAGAATCAAAGTACATAGTACAGCCTATAGGATCTATATCTGTAAAACGTTGTTGTTATAAACTTAGAAGTGTATCGAAATTATTAGAGCAGCTAGGCTAGTAATCACTCACGGAGCAAAGGTTAAATTACAGATTGAAACTCTTGCATTAATTGGAAGGACGTCTCTTTAGCAGTGATGCTCAAAATGTTTGATTACCCCCATCGTACTACGGTAGGCGAGATCATGTCAATAAAATTTAAGAGATTAACTGTAGAACAAAGACATTAAACATGTAATTTTTTCCACGGACGATAAAGGATCAGAATAGCATTGTCCGACCACGGTAGTGTCACGTTCGTGTAAAAATTAGTTTGGTTTGTATTCACCTCCTGCCAAACATCCTGGCAGTGACTTGTAGGGTGCATAAATAAATGAATAAAATAGTAATAATAATTTCGAGGCGAAATAGTATTTTTATACACGTTCCTATAAAATTCCCTTTAGAGAGAAAGTACAATATTACTTGAGTGAAATTAAGTTAACTAACATCAATCAAATACTCCTTCAATGCTAGCATACTAAATATGGGCGAGATAAAATTTCATATTCACTGTTATGGCTTAATGTTTTTACGTAATTGGCGAAATTGCAATTTTCAACACTTTGTGTCCAATTTTGATTCCTCACACGTTGCGCGCGAGAGAATGGGCGCGTAGGAGTAAGTATTGGGGGGGGGGGCGCGAGACGGGGAGGCGGAGGGGCAGTTGGGGCAGCGAGGGGTCGGGAATCCCTGAATACGACGGAGCAGGCCAAGGGAAGAGGCGGAATTTAAACAAAAACGGAAGATTACAGACAAGAATTGGTTTCGCACACAGTGGGAAGTCAGGGCCAGGCGGAAGGACTTCATAACCGAGTGCAGCGAAAAGCGGGACCAGCAAACGAGAGAGGGAAGAACGATAGGAATCCACACTTTTTGCGGAAAATTGACAAATGAAATGTGTTGAAGGAATGGGAATCCTTTCGAGCGGCACCGTTGATGGGATGAGCTTGAGAATCTGCAAATACGTATACGGCTCTTCTTACGGCTTATGGCCCGTTAACCTCAAAAGATATAGTATTTTTTTACTGATAGAAAAAAAGGTCTTAGGCGATAAAACGGTGTAATTAAAGAGGGTGTTATCAAATAGTGTGTTACATGAAATATGAATATACAGCGAAAATTGAGAAGAAAAAAACCCTTACTGAGAAAAGTTTATATTTCCCAATTAGAACTCGTACCGTTAACTTAGAGGGAAATCCACTGCTGAGAATTTAAAAAGGCGTAAACTTGTTCTAATGTCGTCCATTATCTTCGGACTGATACGACAGGTCCATTAGATTGAAACTATATTTTTCAAATAATTTTCGATTTTTTGTAACCGTAATAATTTATACTTATGTCCACATTTACGATGCCACATTGCTCCTCGCTCGGCAAGCAAAGTACGAGTGGAAAATGGAAGGAGGACATGAGCCACAAGCACAGTGAAAAGAGATCCACATTACATTTAATTATGAGCGCTGCTAGGGGCAAAAGAGAGCGCGCAATTACACGCTTGAATGAGTTGAGCACTTGCGTGCCTTCACAGGGGCCCACAGTCACGGCTGTCATTGATCGCCGTTTTTGAGACGGAGTAAAAATCAGAAGAAACGCTTCACTAGTTCAAAATTCTGACTCATTTTTTCAAAGAATATATATAAACTAAGTAAAATAGCATATGACGCTGTTTGAGCGCAGTAAAATGTACTATAAGGATAGTGTAACTAAAAAGAATACCTTAGTTTAAGAAAAGTGGATGTCCGAAAATATTCCATTTCTGTGAACAGAAAAGAACAGCGTGTTCTGCCAAAAGCACAGATGCTCAAAAACCTGGAGAAGCCGATTCTGGGACTATCCATACACTCTCGACCAAAACGCGGGAAGGAGTCAAAAGACTGTCTCGACAGTCTTCAAGAGGTAGGGAAAAACCCCCGCTAAAAGATAGAATATTACTATGCTCTCTGAGAAAACCATCCGGTCCTTGGCGATCCCAAGCAGATGCACACTTGTCCTCTTTTTGAATAACAAATTGAAGAAAAGGATTTGAAAATGATAAAAATTTTATTTTTAATTTATGAATATAACCTACAAGCGACCGCCAGGGTGTGTGGCAGGGGGTGAATGCACACCAGAATAATGTTACCCGAACATGTCCCTATTGTGGTCGAACAATGTTATTTTGTTCCCCAAAGAAAATTATTATTCCTTAAGAAAATAAAGACCACCATGGAAACCATTGGACAACCAAACCACCATGGATCACCATTTCCCGACCACAGTAGGGTGATATTCGGATCAAAATTAGTTTGGTGTGTATTCACCCCCTGCCACACACCCTAGTGGTGGCTTGCAGGGTACTTAAACAAATAAAAATAAAGACGATCTTAATAACCAAATATAGTGAGTAATATCCTCTGGATGATATGATAGAAATCTTAATTTTAAAAACACCGAAATGCGAAATAATGACATTATTTACAATCAAAATGTTCCACAAATCGCGGCTGAAAACAATGCACTTTTGAAAAATTCAGTCTTAAGTCAAAGACTATTTTCAGAGGAGTATGTGGGGAAAGAACAAAGTATTAATGAAATTCAATCGTTAATTTGATATAAAACGGGTTTAGTTTGTTGCCCGAGATCACCCATAAAGTTGTGCTGCCCGAAATATCAGAAGGAAAATGGAAAGATTGCTAGTGTCCGATGACCTGAACTGAAAAACAATACTTTCAGCAGAAAGGCTCTATATTCTATTTACCTAATTTAAATAACATTGATCTAAAGGTTTTACTCATGCAGCTAAACACAAGAGATATATGAATTCAGCAAAGGAAGCAAGGAACCAAAATAAGAGGGAAATCATGAGAGGTTGAACACACGATGAGAAACAGAAGGAATCTGAAGGAAAAGCATACAAAGGTAAGCAATATAATATACTTAAAGCCCACAACGTAAACTCTGTACTGAAAAAAGTACATAAAATAGAATACACTGTCTGGATATTTTCATTTTATTTCCGACTTGGAGGCGTAGAGTGGGTGGCGGACGAAGAGAGAAAGGAAAAGGGGAAAGAGAGGAGGCGGTGGGGTGTACATGGGTGATTGGCGAACACTCGCTTGTTTGTCAACGTCCCTGAATATGTGTTACGAGAAGTTCTTTTCTCGGGAGTGAACGAAAGAGTCTGAGATTCGAGAGGATAAACGTACAAAATGGAGAAGAGCATGAAAGGTTATAATACACACCTGAAAAAATGTGGTATTGCAGCTGAAGTTTCCCGTAAAATATTGATTGCTCTTTCGTGCGATCGATTCTTTAAATATCATCCACACATGGGGCGATATATCAGATTGCCATAACAGTGAGTACTCGTTTATCGACATTCATTATCTCATATAATTAAGATGAATAAAAAACATGTTTCTGTTTATCATTCGTTGGACAATATTAGTATGATTAAAAATAAAAACAAAACCGGTGACATAAAATATTAAAATGCATTTATAATTAATTCAATACTTGCCAAAAATGATAAAATTTTATAATATTTATATATAAAATCGTCAGTGACCATAACGCTTTTTTCTTTCGCATAGAGAGACATTATCAGATCGTACGAACATTAGACGAAGACAATAAAATAGAAATATCTATGTAGGTGAATTTAACGGAAAAAGAATAGAATGTCCATGGTGGTCGCAGGTATTCAAAAAGCGGCAGAATATCTCAAATGTTTGTGCCTGAAAGCCCTTTTCCAAGCTCCCCCATGATATGTGATAAAACACGAGCGGAATAAAACAATGCCAATCCTAAACCCAAATTCGAACTCGGGAGCAGATCTTTCATCTTTGAAAGGATACAATGAAGTGAGCGCACTCGTAAATAGTTCTAAAATCTAAAATTCTTCACAAAAGATTACTTCGAAGGAATGCGAAAATCGACAGAGCAGAGACAGACAGACCCGAGATTGTTTTAAATCCTTGATGCATAAAAAATAAGGCGAACAGAGGCGCGAGAGGTTATGAATACAAGCAATTGGACCTCGAACGAAAAATATCGATTGTTTAAGAGAACATTTTGCGATGGAGGTTGGACGAGGAGGAGGAGGGCTCTGGGGTGTGGGAGGAAGGGTATGGAAGGAGGATCAATAGCTAAGGTCAACAAGGGAATCAAACTATAGCTTCTATACTGGGCCTCTCTCTCTCGTCCTCCCCCCGACCGCCCGGCCCTGCTCTCTCTTCATCCCTTGCAAACAAGGGGTTTGGGGCGGGGAGGAGCGAGCTCGAAGGGGAGGGGACTTGGAAGAGTGGTTTGAAGTCGGGGAGGGCGGGAAGATGCCTGGTGGTTCCCTCCCACCCTTATATCCCGACCCTCCCACGGGCCCCCTTTTTGGCAAAGCCGTTCCCCGAAAATAAGGAAGGGGGGGAGAGAGGGCGAGGTGAAGGGAGCTTTTGTTTGACTTAAAGGGATACAAAAAAGGCCCCGGTATGGGGGAGGCGGATGAAATAACGCGGCCGGGGCAGCAAATCGGGTCATATTCCTCTCGCCCCCTCCCCGCCCCCCCTCCCAGATTGCTTTCGGAATTTCGGCTCTCTCTCCAGGGGAGTTGAAACCGGGGGGTGGGGGGGCCAAGAGATGGGGTTGGAGGGATGGAGAGAGAGGGAGGCAGAGAGATTTCGCTCCTCAAAATGTTCAAATGGTGCGGAGTGGGTGGAGGATTCCACCGCGGCGGCCTGTTTTTTCCAACCCCCTGCTCGCTTCCTCCACCCTCCTGCTTGCAAGGGAACAAGTGAAGACGGGGCAGGCGCATGAATGAGTGCCCCGAGGACAATGAAGACGCTCGTTGGCGTTTGAGAACTACCCTCCGCTAACAATTGCCTCCCGGTTTTCGCACCAGAGTGGATTTCGCGATGAAGCAGCATTTGTCCCAATCACGGACGGCCCTTTCATTAAGGTCTTGATCGTTAACCCAGGCAGTGGACGAAAATATGCAAATACATTTGGCTAATTCTTGTGAACGTTAAGAGAATAAAACTTGAAACCTAGTCATAAGTTCTACTGCCAAGTTTTTTGGACCATACCATGGGCATCATAGGGTTTTCCAGATTCGACTGGAAACCTCGTACGATAAGGTAAAAACTGCTCTTTAAGGCTAAGACGTCACGCTTGATTAAAAGTCATTTTAATGGCGCAAGTATCTCCTCCTACAACGATAAAAATACTGATGCACCTCTTTGTCTACTTACTTAAGCGCCCAAAATGTAATTTAGCTGAAATACCTCGCAATTACAATAACCTTTCCAAGGTACATATATATTCCAGCATTACTTACATTTTATTGTACAAGCTCTTAATCATTGCCTTTATGAATTAACCATTTTTTTAATTTTTGCGGATACTAATAGAAACACCGGTGTGAGTGAAAGCTTTGTTCATCTCCATTAGCATATGTTCTACCACTAGTTGTAATGGATTTGAAAGGAGATTCCGGCGAGCGAAAAACTATTTCGGCAGCTTTAAATCATGAAAATAGAAATTAGCTGAACAGATGAGACAGGAGCCAGCTCAAAAATTTAATTGATCAATTCTGTGCAAGATTATATATTCGTTAGGATGGAGCGGAAGTAGGTCAAGGACAATAAAGGGTGAAAAAGTCATGGGAGAGATCGAAAGGAAGAAAAGGTTATTCCAACGGAACGACAGAAACTGTGAACTCCGTCCTGGCATTTCGGCAGGTCGTTCGCTGACTGAAGACTGTAACACGAGAAAATTTAAAGAGATGAGAGTACATCGTTTAACTTGTTACGTAAGGAACCACAAACAAAAACGCGAAGGAAAGGTTGGGCTGGCGACTTTTGTGGGACGACTTGTGCAAGGAAATAAAATAGGGTCAACAGACTGCGAATTTCGTTGGATGGAGTAGAAACTGTTATTAAGGCATACAGCTAACGGGGGAGACTATTCGCGAATTCTGAGTTGGGCGGTGAACAGATGAATTACCATTATTGAGAGTGAATAATGGCAGGTTTACTATGGATGGACAAACCATGATTCAATATTTGACAGAGTTCGACCCGTGGAGAAGGAAAGCGTAATACGTTGTCAATTATGATTGCCCTGATTTCCTTATTCTTCTATTTCCTTTTCCTCAACCCATTTAAGCATTATTTCGCCAAAATTATTCATAAATCATACAGTAGAAGTCATTTTTCTTCTCTTTCGTTAGAGAAAACAATAATATTTTCCCCAGTGTTTGTTGAATAGCAAAATGGGTAGGGAGTAAATTCTGAGGTAATATCAAAACTTAAAAAAATTAAAACGCATTTGATCGAATAGTAAAATATGTATAAATTATTCAAATCCTATTTAAATTTTTTTAAACAACCATATTTCAAATATGCTATTTGTTACACTTAAGAAACATATCCAACAAACTCTTCAAATTAATAACATTAATTATTTGGTAAAAGTAAAAAAACAGCTTATTTTGTTCTTTACAAGGGACTATTCAAAATGCTATTTTCAGCAATAGGCACTATTACGTACACTCAAGATTTAGTAGTGCCATATAAAAATTATTTATATTATTAGTTAATTAATTATTATTTATTTTTTCAAGAATTAGGAATATGTAATGTACATAAACTTTACTCAGCTTTACTTACGTTTAATGCACTCATTTAATGATAGTATTTAAATTCATAAACAGTGAATATGGAACATTTCCTTAAAAAAATTTTTATGCAAAGATTTTTGATGAAATTCACTGAAGTAAAAGTGAAACTATTTTTTGTAAATCGTCACGCTTAATGATCAAGAGTATTTGGGCACAACTTTTGTCTCCATATCTTTGACAGTTCCAGTTGATGCGATATTCCTAGATTTTAAGAAAGCTTTCGATAAAGTCCCTCATTGCAAATTACTCGCGAAATTGGAAACTTATGGAATACACGAGAGTATTATTAGCTCGATTAAACAATTCTTAAGTGATCGTGTCCAAACAGTCGTCCTGGGCGGTGTATCATCCGATACTGTCAAGGTCACGTCGGGTGTACCACAAGGAAGTGTCATAGGCCCCTCCTATTCCTTATTTACATAAAACACCTCAGTACCGTAGTTAAAAGCAAGCTCCGTCTTTTCGCTGATGATGCAGTAATTTATGGGAACATTCCAAGTCACGAAGAGTCGTGTTAGCCAACGGCCGAGATGCAATTCAAAATTGGTGCGATACATAGCAATTGGAATTAAATTGAAAAAATGCGTAGTAATACATTTTTGGGAAAAGAGTTATTCCCTCCCTTATAGTTACAAAGTGAAAAAAACCAAAATCGCGAGGGTAGATTCCTTTAAATACTTGGGTGTAACAATTACTCACGATCTGTCCTGGGGAAAACACGTACGAGAAATATACGGTCGTGCTAATAAAGAATTGGGATTTGTGAAAAGAGTGCTAGGTAAATGCGACGAAAAAGTGAAAGAACAATGTTTCCTTGCCTTTGTCAGGCCCCACCTAGAGTATGCTGCCAGTATATGTGATCCTCATAATATAAATTTGATTTCGGAATTACATCGAGTTCAGCGGAGGGGGGCTAGATTTGTCAAACATTGTTATGACCAATGCACTTCGCTGGACAATTTAGGTTGGGATTCTCTTACACAGCGGCGTTTACAATATAGATTAAACTTGTTGAAAACATTTAAAGATGGGCCCTTTTCCGATGACATCAAGGATATAATACGAACCCCAGCGTATTACGGTCGAAGGGGTCACGAATATAAAACTAGAGAGATAGACTGCAAGACTGACATGTTAAAAATGCCCTTTTTCCAAGAACGATAAGGGACCAGAATGCTTGTAGTTGAAGTTCCCCAGGAGTTAGTTCATTACAATAAGTATTAACGTACAGATTAGGGACTGCGCGAGGATATGCATAAATATATAATGTATATATACTTTTTTTCTAATAGGTTCCCCCCACCTTTCCTCACTTATTTGATAACCCCAACCCCCTCATCCCTTACCCTTCCCTCATGGAGCTAAACCCCTTACCACACACCTTTTTTGGTTTTCGTAGGGTATATGTGTCGATGCAGAATAGTAATTAGATAATAAGTTATTTCCAAAAAAATGGAATAAAATTACATTTCTCAATGAATAACAAGCCAATTTGACTTCAAGGATGGATCTGATATAACGAACCATTCGTTTTCCCTTATATTTCTTTAATCATACATATATACGCTAAGAAATGGGTACCAAGACTCATATATACATAATTGCACTCTCTTGCGAGTGCATTCTCTGCTTACGTGTTTTTTTATTAATTTCATAAGCTTCTATTAAACTATCAAAATTACAACTGGAATAAAATACCTAAGGCGAGATATAAAGGATATTGTGGAAATTATTGGAGGCAATTGAATCCCAGATATCCCGACTATACTGTATACTATCAGATTTAGAGTTTTTCATTTAAAATCTCTTGATAACTCTGCGGCCTAATGGCAATTATTAAGAACATTTTTAAAATAAAAACTCCTAAAGCCATGTCGGTAGGTGACTGATGCCATTGGCTTAAAATGTGCCAAATTAATATCTTAACAGTGAAATAAAAAGAAATTGACCCAAAGGCTGATTAGAGCGCGAAATACTGGACGATTGTAATCATTGTATCCTGAATTTTTAGGGAATTGAGTTTAAAATGCAAATTTCAAGAAACTGTGGGAGTTGCTATATCAGTCACTTTTAACGAAGTCATCCGAAAAATAAATATTACAATGCAAACGCATTTAACATAATTATTCTACAATGAGGACAACATTTCTTCTAACTTCGTGGACCAGCATTATCACTGAAAGAAATGATTTAATGGGATGCTTTTGCCAATTCATTAGCTGAGTATACATTTAAAAAAGTAAAGAACAGCAATATAAACCGCTTAGTTAAGAATTCTCAGTTGCGTACCTAATGGAATTGTTCATCATCTTTTACTCCTTAACGGCAGTGTTTGTAGTGGAAATCAGGATTCATTTACCTGGAAAAAAAGAGAAGAAAAATTATTACGAGACCATGGGAAACGTATATTTTTATTGAATGAGGATACATAATATGTATTCCAAGGCATTCAATTAAATCTAAATTTCCTCAAATAGTGGAAATTACAATAATATCAACTATGACGAAGAAATCAAGTCTCAAGATATTACCAAACATTAAAATACGAAGAAGTTATATTTTTGGGCACGGAATACCTTCAATCAATCCCATGGTCGATTCGAACGACTCAGCATCCATTTTGGCATTTCGCAACGTCCGCTTCGTATATCCACTTTCCCCACTTTCTCCGAATTTGCCAGAAACAATTCCTCTCCCTCTCCCTACCCGGCGCAACGAATCTTCATTTGGCATCCACTCTATCTTATTTCTTTATCTTGTTCTGGGCCCACAACTTAAAAGATTCCAATCACCTTTAATCCTCTTTCCAAATAGATCAATGATCCAGAATTGTGGAAGAGTGCTGCGAGAAATCGAATCTAGCACTGAAACCTTTCAAAAACTTGTTTTTCAATCACAAGTTTAAGCATTTGAAGATTTTTAATGGAAAAATTTCATTATAAGTTACAATTCCCTTTAAAAACCCTTTAAAGCATTTCCATGAATACTGAGGCTCTTACACATGCTATACTGGTGGCTCACAAAGCGTAATGTAGAACTAGATGCGTAGAAGGATTCTGTACCATTATCGCAGGATTATCATGTTTTATTTCTGTACAATCATGTAGGATTAGTATGTATATCATGTAGGATTTTCCAAGCCTCAAATATTTTGCCTGCTCTATTTGCCAGGTAAAACCAATCCTATGCTTGTTCATGAATGAAGAAAATGACATGACTGACGTCCATGTTTGCGTTCCTCCAAATGGATACAATTCAATATTCTAAATTCTTCCTAATCATCCAATATATTTTTTGTAAGTAAATTGTTGGACTATCTTATATTCATTTTGCCAGCTTTCCTCAGAATATTTTCTGTATTTATGATTGTGAATCGAACTATAATGATTGGGTGCGTCTCATTTATACACAATAGATCTCGGTTGAATGAGAACATTACTCGTAGTTCTACATTCTGCATTCCTTCAGCATTGACATTGGCCAATTATGGTCAATGGAAGAATATTATTAATAGAGGTCTCAATTTTTAACCAAAATCTTATTTATGTTTCAAATATATCTTCAAAATCGATATTTTGTAATGTGAATGTACCATATTCTACATCGAATGCTTAAATGTGCACCTTTGGCCTAAGACAACTTCATCAAAGGAATACTTCCTTTTCCAAGACCCTCTCGAATGACATTTTTAAGTATTATAGCCACCAATCACAAAAGCAATGTTGGTATCATATTTTACGTATCGATTAACGAATATAAAAATCGAATGTGATTTAATATCTTTTTATCTATATGATTTAAGTGAAGCGGACCTCACGTTTAATCACCCTAATTTTTCATAGTTGAAACTCCAATACGATGAAGCCCAGCCTCTTGTATTACCGCACTGCTAATATCGGGAAAACACACTTCACCCTAATCAGTTGAAATATTTCGTGATTCCCTCGTCCAGTGATTATTCCCACCTCTTCGTGAACTGGGCAGCAGCTCATCTCCCAATTATACCGGTTATATAAAACCAACCGCACATCATCTCCTAAATAACATGGTCACATTTCGTATTTTCCGTGTTAATGGCCTCCCTATCTGTTCATTATAAACGTTCAAGCAGAAAATTACGACGGCGAGACCCTTTTGGACTTCGACGCTTAATAAAGACCAACATTTTGTTAGTCATCCTGAGAGATTTTTTTTTATTTAAAAAATTTTGGATCGTATTCCTGCCGCTAGTATTTATCTTTTTTTTTGGACGAAGAGAAAGCTTTGATTTCAATGATTTGTGAATGAATAACGAAAATATAAACCGTTTATGAGCTATGGACATATATTTCGATTAAAAATCCTTTTTATGGAAATATATTTTACAAAAGAAGCCTCTATTGTCCAACAAAATTACATAGAAGCATTCCGGTATGATAGTTTAATTAAAGGCTCCTTTCAAACATCCGGCTTGACGTATTTTCTGATCTGATAGGTCGATATTTGCCTGAAAGTTATGACTTCTTACTCTAACGCGACCATCAGGATTTATCCTCATTACAGTATTTCAATATTTACTAGTACGTATGTTATCAAGGAAAAATATTCGCACTTTTTAAAATGTTTCATTTTTGCTTGTTCGATCCCATACGCTTTCCAATGTTTAATTCATGAACTCCTCAGCAACAAACGGTTTTTTGTTCCAAAAGTAAAAGCTATGGATTGCTAATAAATCAAAGTAATATCTTTAAATTGTGGTTTAAGATGGTGTTTGCGTATGACGGATGCCCCTATTTTTGTCCATTCGTTCTTTAAACTTATTAATTTCTATGAATGCCTGTCATTAATGGAGAACGGAGTCCATAAAGGTTGGTGCCTGTATTTTTTCAGATAAAATTTCTAAAAATCAGGCTAAATCTATACGCTGCGTGTATTTAAAAGTTTTATTTACCCTCTTAGTAATGCATCCCCGTACTTTACTTAAAAAAATCAGGAAGCAACCAAAGAAGAGAGAAAACATCTGCCGAAAACTTAAAAAAGGCACGATGTGACTAAATGAAGAGTAAGCTACGCTAAGATATGTCATATTATGTAGGTATGAATAAAAAGTATGCCTCCTCTGCAGAAAATTCATTCTTCACCACTAAACTGAATCAATTGAAGGGCTACATCGCACACTTCTCCTGGCAAGAAATGAGTGCATTGCACCGGGATAGACATATTGGAGTGGTCCACGGGTCAAAGGGGGATGGCAAGGCGGAAATTTCCTCATGCTACACCCCCACCACACGCGGAAGCATTGGGCGGTCAGGGATCCATCTCCCGAGGGGGATTACGCCGCTCCGGTTAGGTTGAGGGGGGGACAAGAAGATGAAACGGGATACCTCGAAGAAAAGGGGATGCGGGCGGCGGAGGAGTCATGTTAGGACCGAGGGCCCCTCCAGTGCTACTTGGGCGTAGATCAATGCTTCAAAACTAGAGAGGAAATCTCCCACTTCCCAAAGAATCTCGGCACTGCGGTTCTGCGCTCTCACTTTTGAAGGAGTGTATGTCAGGAAGTGTAATATAGCTATATGAAATGTAATCGCAAACTTCAATGCTCCTAAGGAATTGGAATAAAACATCAAGGTGTAATATGTTCATAAACTCTCAGAATTAATTGGAATAAAAACTTAATTAGCCTTTGCAAGCGACCTTTGCGGAAGGCAACGGGAAACCACCGCATTAATTGCCCGAGGGTTTGCAGCCGTGCGGTCAACCTACAAGTATACACGTATACTATATACACATGATACTTGTGCATGTATATAAGTACATATATGACATGATGGCATGCTTCCGGTAAAATATTCCGGATGTAAAATAGTACCCCGTTCGGATCTCTGATTGTGGACAAGTGGGAAGGGTACATCAGTCAGGAAAGATAGATGCAGGACGGGGACATAGAACGTAAAATCATTAGGGGTGAGTAAAGAGCTGGAGAATGCCAAGATAGAAATGGAGAGGCGGGGTATAGACATCCCGGGAGTTTGAGGGTTTAGCGAGATCAAGTGGACGGATGCAGACGACTACTGGAGCGACGGATATCGAGTTTAATACTCGGGAGACGACCGTAGCGTCGCAGGTGCTACAATAATACTGAAGAAAGGGTGGGGTAAAAGAGTAAAGACATTATTGCCGTACGATGAGAGAATCCTAATGGTGAACCTGGAAGAAGTATATATGCCGACGTGTAGCCACTGAGGAGAAGGAATGGAATAAACGTACGAGCAAATGGAAGAAATCCTCTGACAGGTGAAGGAGAAAGAAAATCTCATCATAATGGGAGACTGAAACGCAGCCGTAGAAGGAAAAGAAAGACAAAGCGGCAGAAATTTTGGGCTGGGAAAACGGAACGCCAAATGAAAAAGACTAGTCGAGTTCCGCAATGAGAAGAATCTGGTCTTAGCTAACACCCTCATTGAACAACATCTACGAAGGAAGTACACATGGAAGATGTAAGTGGATATCGCAAGATACCAAATATAATATATACTAGTAAGAAGGAGATACAAGAACCAGGGGAAGCAGTGCAAGAGCTACCCCGGTGCCGACATAAATAGCGATCACAACCTAGTAATCATGGAGACCCGAATTCGCTGCAAGAAAATTAAGAAGGTCAGATGAGAGCCATGGTAGGACTCAAAATGTCTAACGGAAAGAGACAACAGAGGAATATTTGCCGCGGTCATTGACAGCAAACTAGGTGATGAAGGAGAAGGGAGCACCGAAGATAGATGGGATAAACTGAAAAGGGTAATTGTAAAAATTGGAGAAGAACAACGGGTGAGAAAGAGAGCCGACACGAAGAAACCATGGATCACGATGGAGATAAGGGAACTAGTAGAAGAAAGAAGAAAATATAAGAACGTCAGGAATAATGATGAGGAAAGGCTCTACAAGAAGCTTAAGAGCTAAGTCAACTGAGAATGCAAAAAGACTTGGGAGAATTGGATAGAAGGCTGTTGCAAAAAAATCAAAGAAAATATGAAGAAGGAGATCACCGACACAGCATACAAACTGGTGAGGAAACATTTCGGGGAAAGAAAAATGAAAAGTAATAACATCAAGTATGTAAACGGGGATATAATGATAGAAGATGGCGATATTTACAATAGATGGAAGCAAGACATCCAAGAACTCTACCAAGGTCCGTGGACGCTGGAATAAAACTTAATGAAGGACGATAGTGAAACGGAAGACAAAAACCATGGCCCATACATGCTGAGGAGTGAATTAGATAGAGCATTAAAAGATCTTAAGAAAAATAAAGCTCCTGAAGAAGACAAAATCGAAGGGGATACCATCAAGGCACTTGGAAATAAAGCCAAGGACAATATGAGTGGAATAATCGAAGATAACTACAAAGATGGAAGACTTCCTGAAGACTTCAAAGGAGTATGATGATCGTGATACCAAAGAAGACGAGGACATAGAAAGAAATGTGGACAGAAATGTGAGGAACACCATGCTGAGAGTCTAGTGTGACATATGAGACACATGTCTCGTAGATCAAAAATACTTATGCGAATAATAAGTCGAAGGATGGAAAGGAAAATTGAAGATAACCTATCGGTAAATAAATTTGGCTTTAGGAAGAACAGAGGAACCAGAGAAGCCATACTCTGTCCGATTATCATGATAGAGAAAACAATACATCTAAACAAGCAACCGTGTTCATAGAATTCGTGGCTTGGAGAAAGCTGTCGACGATGTGGAATGGAACAAGATGTTTGGACTCCTGGAAAAACTCGGAATAGACTACAACGGCAGAGGAATAATCTATCTGCTGTACAAGAAGCAAGTAGCCACAATGTAAATGAGAGGTGGAAGCCATAGAGAGGCTAAAATTAACAAAGGAACTAGGTAAGGACACATCCTCTCACCTTCATTGTTCAACATTTACATGGAGGAGGCAATAAGAGAGGCAAAAGGTACCGGATTTGACGGAATTAGGATCCATGGATAAGAGATAAACATGCTACGCTTCACCGATGATATTACATTGATAGCAAAAAACCAGGATAATCTTCAAGGGAGACTAAACATTTTAATGCAGCAATTTCAGAGTGTAAAAATCATTTTCCTTGAGTGAATATTACACTAAAATGGTTGCTATGAAACGTATATTAGCGGATGACACCGCCAAAAAGTTACTGTCGCAGTATCTTCCACTTTTTCTTGGATTTTGCTGCTAAACGTATTGGATTAAGTTCTGAAAATATGCAACAAGGACATAAGACGAAAAATCCTAGTATGTGGAAGAGAGAAGCGGAATACAGTTATCATACTGAAAGGGCAAAAATCAGAGCAAGTGGATTTCTTCACCTATCTCGGGTACATCATCACATGGGACGGAAGAAGTACTACAGACATCAAGCGAAGAATAGGTCAAGCAAAGAGGGCATTCACAATGAAAAGACAACTGCAGTGTTCAAAAAAGATAAAACTACAGACGAGGAAACGATACGTGAAAACATTCGTATGGAGAGAAGCGCTTTATGGGTCAGGAGCATGGACCATCGGAAAAGTAGACCGGAAAAGAAGATTAGAAGCCTCCAAAACCTGGTGCTGGAAGAGGATGCTTAAGATCAAATGGACGGAAAAAATAAAAAATGAAGAAGTATACAGGAAAAAAGCCGTTTTCTAATTAAACATTATTGCGGTTGATTCACCTAATTTGGGTCTTGAAATGCATCCCACTGACTGCGTGACTATGAACCCCACCTCCATTTACATAAACTCAGAAAAAGAAAGACTTTTTCTAGTGTTTCGGCTTGCACGCATTGTGAATGGTCAATGACAAGGGAGTCACTTTTCTAAAAAGAACTTTGCCAAAAGTTTTCGGCGCAGAAATAGGTGTAAAAGGGGTGGAATCGGCCCTCGTGTAGCGAGCGTCTCAGATACGTTGTCAAGGCGCTCTCGCGGCTCCAGCCCCCGACGCACCCGAGGGATGGCTTTTCGAAACTTCATGTCTTTGGCGTGGGTGGCACGGATGATGTGTGGGTGGTGCTGTGTGCGGCGGTAGCTTTCAGGCAGACCTATAGGGATCCACTTGGGACTTGTGGAGGGGAGAGATGTAGAAAGTAGTGATGGGGGATGGTGCATGCTTTTAAGGAGGGGGCGGGGCGCGGAGACCCTTAGGGAAGTTGTTTCGGGGAGGAGGTTCGCGGGGTTTTGGTGGTCCGACTCCCCATTCCCATCCCCTTCCCCACGCCCCCGAAACAAAAAGGTAAGGTGGACTGAGAATCATTCCCGGCAGTCCATTCTCCCGGCCTAATGTCTCCTCCAATGGTTATGCCTGCGCGCGACTGCATCAAGAGATCACGGCGCTCGCCCTTCTCCTCAGATCCGTTTTTTGTCCCCCGACCGTGTGCTCTTGATTGCAGCACCGTGGCGGGCAAAAAAAGGGAACAGTTTCGACGGGCATATCCCTTAATTGCTCTAACCTTTTCTTACGGCGTTTCCTTTGGTTGCTGGGGTTCCCTAAGCTGCTAAAGACGCCACGTGAAAATGTTCACGCGGTTATTATTCGGGCATCTTGAACCCCGGCCTACTCTGGATGCCCACTGGAATTTTGGATAATGGCGGAATCGAACACAGATTCATGCTCTGAGTTTCTAAGAACTTGAGGGGACTCTAGAGGTCTCCTGCCTTCCAAGTTAACTCGTTGAATGAAACTGTCCCATGCGTCGAAACAGCACGAGTGGGTTCCTAATACAGTTCTACAGACTCACACTGCTCAATCGTTCACAGTCTCACCATCCAACGTGTTCCCTTTGAAATGTATGCCGCTTTACGCACAAGTCAAGCCGTCGATGTAAGGACATGCTTTGATTTGATGTGTAAATTCCCATTATTTTAACCTTCTCATGTGTCTAACTTTCTCATAGGTGTTTCTGACGCTGAGAGCAGCACTGCGATGAGTTGATTATGGGGAATGCATAAAAACAGGTTGGCTGATCATCAAGCTTTAGTTTGCCGGATACCCTAGGGGTTGAAAACTATATTGAGTGCATTGAAAACTCAGTGTGATAGTTATGTGATAAGAATAAAATGTCAATAAAACAAAGGTTATGCAGATTTTTAGAAGAGCTAATGTCAATGTTAAAATAGAAGGGTTAAGGCTAGAACAGTTGGAACAATCAACCTATCTCAGAAGTGTTTTGGACCAAAATGGTCGAAGTTGTAGGGATATGGGGATGAATTGCGTTAGATGAAGAATTTCATAAGGAGGAGGGAATTGATGACAGGTACGTTGAGTAAGAACGTTATGAAAAGACTCATCAAAATTTGATTTAGAGAGTAGTGATGTAAGGCGCGGAAACATGGTTATTGGAGAGGGAGGATAGACGTAGATTGGAGGCTTTTCAAGTGTAGGTATGGGCGAGAATGGAGAAGGTGAAATAGATCGAAAGGTAAACAAATGAGGAAGTGTTGGGTATGGTGATAATATAGGAGAGAAGATAGATGGGAGAAATCCAAAAGAGTCATGACAGAGGGTGGAAGAGTGAGTTGAATGGCAGTGGAATTTTGAAGACTATAGGGGAAGAGTATTAGGCAAAGGAGGAACAGACAGGAGGATGATAGGGATACTGGACGAGATGAAAGGAGGAAGGAAGAATACGGAGATGAAGAGGGGCTTACTTATTTGTTTTAAACTTGTAATTATTAATATGCACAGTAGTTGCCTACTTCAATCTTCTTCGGACTTCCATAATCTCACATTTATATTCCAGCTCGGGACGCCTTAGAATTTTATATTGCATGGTAGTGTTGGCCTCTATCTGTTCCCTAGCAAACGCAGGTTCCCCGATAAATGCCGTAATTATGAAATCTCCCACTGTCACATACTAGGGCCAAAATATAACGCCCTGAGAGGCTTAACCTTATCACCACCATCTCCTCCGGGACTCACAAAATACATAAAATTCTGAAGGAACTTTACCCAGTGATAAAAAAAATAAAATAATTCTTCCAACAAGTCCTTCGGTCTCAATAAA
This sequence comes from Hetaerina titia, assembly GCA_037158775.1. Classification (NCBI taxonomy): domain Eukaryota; kingdom Metazoa; phylum Arthropoda; class Insecta; order Odonata; family Calopterygidae; genus Hetaerina; species Hetaerina titia. The sequence continues at coordinate 11,412,049 of CM073778.1, read as the reverse complement.
TGTTTGACCACAACAACACCAGGCATCCTCCCGGTATGTTACCTAGTTTTGGCAACCCGGGAGTTCACACGTAATTGTCAGCAAAGGGATTTTGAATCACCAGGATTAAAGTAATCGCCCTAAAATCAAATACCCAGCTACCATTCCCTTTCCACCGCTGGAATTCATCCTAAACACACTCCTCCCCACCTTCACCTGAAGAACCTCATCCTTTGATTGCGTGTGTGCGTGCGTGGGTTAAATATTTTCAGATTATCGATATTCATTTGGTAAATTTTTATTTCATGGGCTAACTGCTAAATAATTCAGGTACAAAGTTTTCATTGGCCGAAATTTGAAAGTTTAACTTTTCCTTTGTTCATAGTAACGTATTTTAATTAACATCCCATCTGGTAATTTTCTTCCGTTAGGCAAGCGAAAACATCCTTTCTCATATGTATATTGTAGTATTTTTGTTAGCGAAAATCACCACAGGGAAGCAGTACCATGTTATAAATTAACCCCAATTAAAGTATTCTTTCTTAGTCTTCAACTTAAAAGATTTAAAAATGAATTTAAAAAGATCATGGAAACTTCTCGTATCTCTCCGGTGTTTAGTTAAATTGTACTGCTAAAGAACAAAACATTATTTTTATCCGGTACATCTTGCCGCGAAATTATTCAATTTCTAATACTTGCTATCATTACTCCATTCATAGAATCCTTAAATATTCTAATCCATTTTAAAAACACTTCCAGTCAATTATTAACCTCCACTCAAAACCACGAGCGGTTTAAAAAAGATACGCACTTGTGGAATTAGCTGGCGTTAGGTAAATACGTGAAACACACTTTTGTGCAACTCGATAGTCTTCTGCACGTCTCCTGCGTCGATCGACCTCGTTGTACTACACAGCCAGGCGCCGCAAGGAGAATCATCCATTCTCACAGTATCCCCCACATCCTTTCCCTGGCCCACTTCCTCAGCCTCCCTTCTTGCACACCCTTCCCGTCGTCCCCCGCGATCCACTCCGTCCCACGCGGAAAACGTACACGCAGAGACGTGCGTTGAAATCGGATGCGCAGAGAAATTGCTCCGAGGTATTGTTTCGCTAGGGCGGAGGGAGAAGCGGGAGTCTGGGGGGGAGGGGTTGTAAGGGGCGCCAGGGTTTTTCTGGAGCGGGACTAAGGGGGGGCATGGGGGGGGGGAGAGGGACCTGGCGCTTCGGTTATAAATGTGCCCGGGGATCATGAAAGCCGCCGTCTCTCCTAGGCTTCTTCTTTCACCCGTTCTGCTCTTTGTTTCTTTGACCGAAAAAAAGCAAAGTCCTCCTCGCCAGGAACGAGAGCTCCCCTTTTATGATGAGGCATGCTTTAGAGATTTAACACTGCAGTGGAGGAGGAAATTTCGAAATAAATAAACTAAACACAATTTCCACGAGGTCCAAGCTGCATCCAAAATGACTTCGCGCCTTGTAACTGTGAAAAAAATCACGGCTTTAAGAACATCTAAAAACAGTACTGGAAAAGCTACTCCGACATGTATTTATACTCTATAACGTAGCTATGTACATAAGAAAGAGTGAAAAAAAATGTACGTGTATTTCTGTAATGTCTCCATTTCAATAGAACATCTCAGTATCGGTCGGCTATGTTTTAGGAGCAACAAGAGAATATTATACACCCCTAGTGGAGAATTATTAATTCATTCACAATCAAGTAACCCTGAGAATCACTCCCTAAATAGAGAGAGGGTCAATAAGTTTTTCCCGAAGGTTCTAAAAGGATATTTCTGAAGCTGGAAATGACGAATGTGTCACTAGGCCAGTCCAAGGGCCAACCGTTAATAGATAAATAGAAAGAAGTCTTTATTTGGGCGAAATTGAGGCCTAATAGTTCCTTCTTCCATTTAACCCATCGTCATACACAAAATTATATTAGCATTAAGTTTATAATAACATGCATATATACACTTTAATACATATAGACAGGCAATTAATTATATATATATAATATATTATATATATTATATATACTATATATAATATATAGTATATATATAATTAATATATTATATATAATATATATACTATATATAATATATAGTATATATATATATATATATATATAACTTTTGGACGGCACAATATAACACAGAATAAAACAGATAACACGTAAAAGGACACTCACACTGTAGATAATTTGAGCTTTCGGCCTACTCCGAGGCCTTCTTCAGGTCAGACTGAGAGGTTTTGAGGGAAGAGGGTCTGGGGAGGGAAGGGAGGCGGAAGATTTAGGGACTGCTGGGAAAGAAATTAAAGATGGCGGTTAAGGGTGGGGATTTTAAAGGAACGGAAATATAGGATGTATGCGGATTCGCGAGTTCTCACCTCTATGTTGGTGGCTGAATCGGGTAGGGATTCTAGAACTGTAAGGGAAAAGCATTCGTCGAATGATAGGTTGTGTCAACTTGCGTGTAAAGGGATAGGAAGGGAAGAGAGTGAAGCAGAATTACAAGAGAAGTGGTGATTGTTCATTCGGATGGATAAGGGGGTAATGCATTCGCCTATGTAGAATGAAGTGCATTGTTTGCACGACAAAAGATAGATAATATTTTTTGAGAGGCAATTAGCGTGGGGGCGGGGTGAAGGGACAATGAGGGGATGTGGGGAGAGAGGAGCAGATCTGATCAACATATGTATGCATATAAATACATAAAAATCTTCATACTAAGGTTATACTTACATATACACACATATTCAAAGTCAATGACAATGAAGAAAGAGAAAAATAAAATTAGGAAGGGTGAAGCAAAGAATGAGGTTTGTGGGAAAATCTAGGCGAACGTGGCATTGCTCGCCTAGCAAACACCCTAGGAAAACGCCCACGAAGAGAAGGATGGTGTGAAAAACCTGCGAAAACCCTAATTATTGAATAATTAATTATTAGATGATTAATAGATAGGTAAACGTATTTATTAGGACGATATCAAGGAGCGCACAAGATGGAGAAATCTTTTCTATAATTTTGGCGATGTTGTGATCGCCGGTACCTGTCCTGTGGTACCAGTGACGGTACTTCACCATGGAAAAGTTGACCGGAGACTGAGTCTTAGCTCAAATTTCCTTCACCGAGGGTTTCCTGGGTGGCTTCAATTGGGGTGCACTTTTACCACAGGAGGAACACGAGCATCGCATTATGCGGCGGGAGAGTTAGTCATTGCAAGGGATGAAATATATTTTTAACTGCTGTCATTCATAAATGCACCGAAAAAACACTGTGTTAAATCACTATCCAATTAAACGGAACACAAGTAGTTCTTTCTGCGTGCCTATTTAAATTAATACACTATTATAGCTGTTCATTTAAGGATTTTGGCATGAATATAGACGCCACTGTGTAGTTAGTTTAGGAAAAGTTTTGCATGTATTTGTTGATTTTGCATGTTACTTCGTTCCTTTTGTGACCTAACACTCCATGCCACACGCCCTTGCGGCGGTTTGTGGGGTATTACATAGATGTAGATATGAATGGGGAATTTCAAACACCTATCCTGGTAAAAGCCTTGGACCAATTTCAAACGCACGTGCTATAGTTAAACTCCCTGTTTAACTTCACTATTACTGCGTAAGAAAACCTCGCGTGACGTAGCTCACGATCCTAAACTCGTGATCCAATTAAGGTTAGTAATATTATTTAACCTTGATGCATCGCCATTTTTAAACAAAACAAAATAAAGGAGACCGAAACCATGTAGACTACGTGGACATGAAGATGCGTTTATTGTACTTTAGAGTAGCACAATGAGTCCTGTTAGGTTAGAAATGATAAATGCATATGTTTTTAGTCTGTGCTTTCATCGAAAATCTTCATGAATGGGTAAAACATTAGTAGCAGTAAGCCTAACCATCAGGTTATAAGAAAACCAATTACATAAGTGAAATTAATATTACGTAGTCTTTTCATATCTTGTAAATTCATGATATTGTGAAATATTATACAATGAAATCTCATCCAAGTAATTAAGAAAGGCAGTCATCTTTTGATGATCACAATGATGTTTTCTACGCATGTGTCTTTAGTAGCAATATAAAAGAAAACAAACCATTTCAACTAGTGATCTGGCAAAAAGTGTATTACTCCGCAATAAGCAGATTCAAAATCGGGAAGCTTTAACTTTAACAGGTATTACGTACACTTTTGAACGAGTACCACATGGGAGGGTAGAGGAGACATTTTCTCTGCATAATCTCAGAACCCAACGGCCTGCAATGGAAATCTTCCAGTTCACGACCAGTTGTATTCTCTCTCTCGTTCGTTCCCTCTCGTTGTGTGTTGCCGGGTGGTCCAACAAGGAAACTCTAAGACTCGTGGAATACGATGTAAATATACATACGGAGCTACGGTCGTGAATCAAAGAAAATGAGATAGCCAAGGCCGTAAACTGTAGAACACGGTCTGAGGAAAACATGAGCATCCTTATATTTTACAAAATTTTAGTCATATTCTTAGTTATTGGTTTCCAGTCGCAGGGGTTTAAAATTGCTACTTTCAAGCTTAAATGAGCGATGGGAAAAAATACGACTTTTTTAAAAGGAATACCTTACTTCATGTTAATGCACGAAAATTTAAAAATGTTATCAAACGCATAATTTATGCCCAGATATATGGTCAATAACTTAAGAAATGTAAACCATCTACTGAGCTGTAAGCTAACAATAGCAACTCTAAGAGCAAAATGTCGAGCCAAAATCCCTATTCCTCTCTATTTATAGATTGAAAGGAAATCATAAGTATTTGAAGACTGCCTCCGCAATATATGTGTGTACATTTTAACATTCAAACACGAAAACCCACCATATGGCGAACAAATATTCATTCACATGGAAAATAGATAGGGTTAGGAACCTATATAAAAGACAAGCACATCACAAGTGTAAAAACATGTATACGTATATAATTATATAAATATATGAGTATATATAATATGCTTATGTAAAAATTCACACAAATAAGTATATTTTCAGTCTGGAAACCTAAAATCAATGTGTCACTTAGTAAGTTCTTCAAGGTGCAGAATAAATGTGTTCTTTTAGATCTCTATCATATTTTGAAACGCATTTTTGAATGTTGGTAGCTACACTTTGGCCAAGTACTGTGAAAAACCACTACAACGTTGACAAAAGTTTCGCTCTCTTATAAAAAACAAAAATTAAGGGATATATTTCCCATCAATTTTTTCCATTTCCTTGTTGGTAAAAAAAACTGTTCTAGCTACTGAAATACACGATCTAAATAAAAACTGCGTTCCCACCAAGTTTTCCGCCCAAGAAATGTTTCACGGGATCAGGAGGACATCGATCAGTGGACCTCACGAATGATAATGTTGGAGAAACGAATCGCCCCGTGGCCGGGGTAGCGCCCTCCCCGGCGGTGAGCCACGAAATGGGTACTCCAGCGAGGGAGACTGGCGGAGGAACAGGGACCCCTCCCCAACACCTCCGCTGGACCCACCCCCCGGAATACATATGCATGCTACGCACCACTTCCCACCCAACAACACAGGCCATCCCCGCGGTACGGAATATTTTCTTTGTCTCCCTCTCTGGCATATAATAAATAAAGGTTTTTTGTCGGGCTCATGTTCTCTTGAGCATTTTTTTTCTCCGGGCGCAAAAGTAAAAAGCTTTTCCTTTTCTACCCCCTGGGATGGTCGAGTGGGGTTGCCGGGGGGTAGGTGAATGGGCCCAGGAGTTAAGGGGCGTGGGGGATAGAATGGCGGGGGAGGGGGTCGATGGGTGTGGAGGAGAGGAAACCTTTTCCCGAAATTCGAGAGGCTCCTTCTTCCAGTGGTGAGTGCGCCTGAACTCGGGGAGTGTGGGAGAGGGGGGAGGGAACCGATGGAGGCGGCAGGGGAGGAAGGGCCAGGGGTGTCGCGTGCCTCACCCCCCCCCCTTATGATGCCTCCCAATACCCTCCAACCCATTTGGCTGCTTCCGACGTCGCGGCAGTGTTGCGTGTTCGCATGAAAGGGGGGAGAGGGTGCGGGTGGGGGGGTGTGGCGGGAGGAAGGGGGACTTCTTAATGGAGGTGATACCCTCCCCTTCTCTCCTGTCGGACCGAGGCTGTGAAGTAAGAGAGGCGGTTTTCATACACTTGAATCGTAATTCAATACTCTAACCTGACTGCCCGCCCCTACAAACCACCCCATTGGTACAAACAATCTTAAGTGTATTAGTCCTTCTTCTTAGTCTTAAGACTCCTCCACCACTCACATTACCTAATCCCCCCCACACTCTTTTCCCTCTCTTACACTTTCACCAAAGTAGCAAGTCACTTTCCCGTTTCCGCAGGAATAATTCCAAGTCTCCGCACAAAACCAATTCGTACATTGAATCTGAAAAGAAGACGCCGTGATTCTCACTAGAAGGCACATCGCTTCGAAGCAAGTGCTGACCAATCAAACCTTCTGAATCATCTTGAATTTACAATGAAATTATCCAATTTATTCTATAACAGCATCTTGACATTAAATTTTCATTAAACTTATTGCGGAATTTCACTTGATGCTTTCATACAGTTCACACAGTATTCACAAATGTCGCCCAGGATTATATCCGTATTTAAATAGATACTAAATATATAGCGGTCAAAAACATGCTTTAAGTGATGAACAAATGTAGGATCAACAGATCCTCGCAGGAGTTTAAATGAACAAGTTAGGTTCCGTAGTACCAGGAGTAGTTTTAGTGGGGGCGACCGACAGTTGAGGTCATTTGCGCCATTGGGGATTGATAGGAAAGGATGAAGGGTGGAGAAAAACCCGGGGTCAGCATTAGCTTACTTTTAAAGGAAGGCGACGAGGAGTCCGCAGCTTAGCGTCCCACCCGACGGATGGCGTGCGACTCACTCAAAGTGCCATCCACAACATTTTGAAATTTAAAAGGCGATTTCTGCACGTCGGTCACAAATTTTTGAAATTTTTAGAGGTAACGACACGAATACCGACAATCTCAATATGGCTGCCTTCGGTTGACAAATTCACATATATATGTGTTTATCTCCCCCCACCTCCGCAATGCTGATTTTATTCCATGCAAATTTCTCTCCATTAACTCGATGAGTTAAAGAGGAGTGTTGTCTCTCTCTTAAGAACATTCGGCGAACCTAATAGGGCTCCAGATATGGTAAAAGTACCATGTGAATTAGCTGCTAACAGATTCTCGGGTCAGGCCATCGGATAAACCAATAAGATCTAGTCATCATGTGAAAAAAACAAGACTAAATTTGAACTCCAAAATATAATGCCGATATATACGCGTATTTTTTATAACTTAAGACTTTTCATAAAAGTAACATCTAAACATACATGTATGTTTTTTACAATATGAGCAACTCTTTGGTCAAAAGATTAAGACAACTCAAGAGAAATAATTATCGTTAATTTAATAGAGGTATCTTTGTTCAAATTAATTTAAGAAGTAATAAAATAAAGATAATAACCCATGTCTGAGTAAGAAAATATAAAATGACACATAAAATAGATTGCATAGCTCTGAGTGCTGATATTCTTCACGAGTAAGAAGTCAAATTCATGAATATAGACTTTTAACATGAAAATCAAATTTCCAAAGAGTTTTTTCAAATTTTTGAACTCTAGAAGAATAATTATTTACACACCCAGCCATGGAATTAAATACAGTAAATTGGAAGCCAGTTATATAAAAAAAACAGATTTTCACTTTCTTGGAAAACGTTAAAGTTATTAATAATATGCTATTCACAGTCATCTGGTGTTCTTGTCATTTAGGAATGTATTTCCCAGGGTATAGTATGACATAGTATGGTCATGCAGATTCTTCGTTGTCTGAGCCAGAACATCCGTCGCAGAAAGAAACACTAACAAAAAAGTGGTTGTTTGTACTTCTTTCTTAGGCATTATGACATGTTGCATTCGTTCTCAAACATAAAGTTATTCTATTTAAGATAGTAAAGCAGTTCCTAACCTCAGGGTTCAAAATGGCACGGTTTTAATTTCGAACAGAAAATTGCCAAAAAGACACAGTTTACTGGAAGATGTATCACATTAAAAAAGATCCCTTATTCTTTATTCCGATATTACTTCCGTTCATCCTTTTGCCAAAAAACAATGCTGACATTGACTTGCGTATAATAGTCCGTTATACTTCAGGTACTTCTCTTATCAGTTTTTAGGGCCAAGCGATTCTATGATAGCCGAATTCGTACCTCATTGAGAATCCATTATTTTACAAGCCCAAGGCACACGGGTAGGATTCAAGCGTGTAGAGTGATGAGAATTTGGATTCAAACATACGGCGATCGGGTTAGACGTTGAGAGCGTTATCCACCGAGATAAAGCAGGTCGGCCTAAGGAAAGTTCAAACTGAGAAACCAGCTTCAGCTAGGAATCTACAGAGAGGGCATTTTTTTCAATATAACTTTAAATTGAGATACTGACTCCAGATTTGTGCCACATGGTCTTTTGAGAGAAAAATACCTCTTTTCTCAGAACATTCCAACACTTCCCAGCCTCTCCTCCACCACGCATAAAATCTTTAACCTTTGGAAAGTATTTAAACGAGAATTCAATGCGCAGCGCTCCGACTTGGAAAACTTTATTTCAATAGCACAGCGAGGCCTCGAGTAAAAAAGTAACCTAAGAGAACCAGAGGGACGAATTCTTACTCAGACTTACCTCTTGTGCTTCAAAACAATTTCTGCGAGAGAGTGAGTTAAAGAAGATTTTCCGCAAGCTTTGAATCACGTCACCATCTAAATAATGAAATAAAATGCTTAAAATATTACAAAATGACCCGAGATTCAGGTCATTGATATCAACAGGTAATACACGCTCATAAAGCAATTGAACAATCTCATCTCTTCTCGAAGAATATGGAATCCGTATTTAAGTGAAAGAGTACGTCTAGTATTGACGATTCGATGGGGCAAGAAAATCGTGAATATTGCGACGCCACATCATCAACTTCGATTTCCCACAATATATGCGTGAGTATCCTTATTCAATTTCAGTGACTGAGTTATTGTAAGAGCAAAGATAGGCAGGGGAAATGAGGATTGTGGGTACAGGGAAAAGGTAAAATAATGCCACCGAAATCATCAAAAGGTATTCTTCAAAGTCTGCTTTCATTTAATTTTTACATTAACTCGACAAATGATTATTTATTATTATTATTTTAAAACTCGCATGTGCAGATAGACAATGTCAGGTGGCACGCAAATCTCGAGTATTACAATCAAACTTGGTTTGGAAAAATAACATGGCATCTCAAATCCAATCAATATCACAAAAGATAATAAATAAAATCAGTAAGAAAAAATACACTTAAAGGAAGCTTCCAAACACCAATCTCTTACGCCTGCTGTGATTGTGACAAAGTGCCAATGGTAATTCGCTTAGCGTCAAATTAGAAGAGACACCTTCAAAATTAAGTCTTTTTTAGCCATCTAGCGTGATGGTAGCGTGATTGGGTCCAGATGGTGTGTCTATTATGAAAGATGAAAGACTTACTAATTGCCACTGAAATTTCGATGGCCTTTCCATCTCATTTTCCATCTTTATTTAGGTTAATTATTTTATTTTACAGTAGATTTCAGTGTTTGACTCTGATTTCAGTGCTAATGATAAAAACCTTTGCTATTTTCAATGCATAAAAACTCTATCCTTACTCAATGGCTACGGTCCTTTCTCCTGTAAAAATTAATTGAAGTAGAGGAGAATGTTTTATTCTGGGAGCCACCGTTCCCTTATTCAAGATGATCATGGGCCATAGGAGGAGAGACTCAATTGTCTTGGTGTACCGTCACATGATATAGCAAGTAAAGAACAGAATAAATTCCTTTCCATGAAAATGTAGTGAAACGCCAAGGAAAAAGTAGGACGCACGAATAAAATATATTAATCCAATGAATCCTCAAGAAATATAACGTGAAAATATTACTTACAAAAACGGAACAAAAATCTGTGATATTAAACAACTAAAAACCGAGGTGAAAATATTCATACAGTGATAAAGAGTAAAAGATAAACAGAACAAGATAAATTATCAGCGTCAGAGATCAAGAAATTTGAGGAAAGTTTCAGAAATGAAACTTTTAATTATATACATCAATAAAAGTACTTAAGAGGGAAGGTATTTTAACACTATTATGCCATAATTTCATGGTCATCAAAATAAATAAATAAATTATATAATTGAAGAAATAAGAACATATTTAGCAAGGCGAATTTATTGCAAATTCCTAGGTTTAGCTGCATTTCTGTCATTTATTGCATTCCAATACATCATTACACTTCCCTTTAAGTCGAATTGCTAATTTTTCTCTTTGCGGATGGCATTGTAGCTGCAGATATTCGTATTTATCATATATTTTGTAGCGTACTCGCTCCCAAAATGGCGCGGATTTCATGGTCAACGGATGCGAAACGAACAACAAAAGCGGAACCCTCCACAAAACAAAGAGCAACATCAGCCAGGAGGGTTTGAAGGAAGGGAGAACCAAGGGGCGCTGCCATTGACCCGAGCAGTGAGAGTGCCGCAGCGAAAGTAACCAACCAAACGCCGCTTACCCGCCCCAACGAGAGAACGAAAGGGGAACTGGTGAAAGAAGGCGGCGGGCGCGTGAACGAGGAGTAGCGAGGATCTCGAGGTTGCTCCTCGCAAGTTAATCCTCGGAGACGACGAGAGTACACTTGATGACACTGACCCATCTCGCCCTACCCCCCGCCCCCCACCCGACCCTCACCCTCTTCTTTGGGGAGCCTCTGGGTTAATGAGCCGCCATGGGCACGGGGGGAGGCGGCACTTCCCCCGACGAGCACCTAATTTTCGGAAGATGAATTCAAAGCTCGCCTCGCCTTCGAAACCCGAGAATAACATGGGAGATGGAGTCGAGGACTACATGAATCCATCCACATTTGACGGAAAACCATCAAGCATACGGAATTACTTCTATTTTCTGATACGAATTTCTTTTGTATTATTTAAAGAATAATACGCAATATTCATTAAATTGGGTTAATATACTAAATAGTGTAACTTCTCTTACCAAAGAGATGTAGTTAAAATCATACGAATCCATTTACGCATGCCAAGTCCGTCTTTAAAAATATGACGGAAAACGCTTTTTGTTGTCATTCTTAGACACACACACAAATATGTTTATACATATTTATGTATATGTATATATATACACTTTTTTGGAAAACCCACAAACGTGTAATGTAAATTCACTGATAGTCATAACAAACACAGAAACCAAAACACAAAAGAGGAAAAACTCACTGGTTCTCGAATTTTCGGTGGTCCAACCACCTTTCTCAAGAGGAATTAGGAACAGAACTGAGGCAGAGGAGGGCCAGAAGCTTCTGGCCCTCCTCTGCCTCAGTTCTGTTCCTAATTCCTCTTGAGAAAGGTGGTTGGACCACCGAAAATTCGAGAACCAGTGAGTTTTTCCTCTTTTGTGTTTTGGTTTCTGTGTTTGTTATGACTATCAGTGCATTTATATGTATATATATATATATATATATATATATATATATATATATATATATATATATATATACACACGGATACAAAATATTTAACACACAGAAACATAAAGGAAGGACACTCACAGCATGTATTCGTGTTTGTGCGTCGCCGGTGAGCATCAATTTCAAATATATATATATATATATATATATATATATATATATATATATATATATATATAGTCACTTTCTTGGAAAACCCACGAACGTGCACAATAATGTGAATTCACTAAATAGTCATAGCAAACACAGAAACTAAAACATATAAAAGAGGGACTCACTAGTTCTCGAATTTTCGGTGGTGCACCCACCTTTCTCAAGAGGAATTAGGAACAGAACTCTGTGTTTGATAATAGATATACATACATATATATACATATAAAATATTTAATATTGATTGAAGATAGGATGAAGTTAGAAAGATGAGGCTTCCGAGAGATAACAAAATTCATTGATGACGAGCAACGATGTTGTTAAGCCCACATTTTCAGGTTTTTGTACAAAGCGTGAGACGCATTCTCAACTCAATTGTTATTGATATCTGTTTACAAAACATAATACTTGAGAATATTTAATGCTTAATATTCCATATATCTTTATTCTCTAATGCAAATATCATACATGTATTGGGATTTGAAATGACAAGTAGGTATTCTAAGTAAAACATGGCTTGAAAATTAATATTTTGAAATGTTTAATCGCCTACACCTGCTTCATTTAACAATCAAATTGCAGAGTAGGCATTCTTAAATTTCTACAGCCCGAAAGGGCTTCCGGTGAAACATTTGCTTACTTAAGCAAAGTCCACTATGAATATTTATCAGAAGCTTTTTAGAAATCTGACTTGAGCACTGAAATTTCCGTCAAAGTTTCACAACTTGGACTAATTTATGACCAGCTATTGGCCGTTTGTAACGAAATCCTTACAGAAAGGCCATTTCATTTCTTTAGATGTTCTTACTTAATACTTCCTTAATGAATGTACTTGGGCCTTCATATCTTTCACAATCTTAAATATGGGCCTAAAACCACATGACACATATTGAATTTAGAAAGGGAGTTGCCGTTCTCGTTTCTTTAAAGAAATCATTGAACACCAAAGCTGCCCAACGGCAGCTTTGGTGCAGCAGAGTGATACTGATTTTTTATATTCATTGTGAAAAAATATAATGACATGTTCCGCTAATAGCGTAACATATATGGCATATGTGGTGACTCATTTAAATGACTACGGTATTGTATCATTGGCTACCATTGTGATTTGAAACACATTCCTATTCCTTACGCTGAGTGTTGATGAGAAACACTCGCCACGCTCCCTCGCATGGATGAACACGAAGAAGCCGCAGGGGCGGGGGTCTGGACTAGTGGCGCGATGATAAGTACACTTCACGCTGAGAGAATCGCTTCGGTTTCCAGGAACCCACAGCGCACAAACACGCATTGCTATGTGCAATTTTTCATCGGCCAAGTAGTGGGTGCCACAAAATAAAATTTTCAATTTAAAACTTTGTAATAGCTTCTTAACGCTATTTGACGATTTTGTACCGCATTGGCAGGTGCGGTTTTAACACTAGAATCATCAAGAAGAGAGAGCGAAGGACCGAGCTCACCTTCTTCTGAAGTTGATTATTATTTGCCCTCTTTACACAATTTCAACCTAGCTATTCATAGCTCTATAATCTTAAAACTATTATAAGGAGAATAACAGACTCTTCCCGTAAGCCTTTGGCTGCAATGTAGATGGCTTGACTGACATTTCGCTCGTATGAAAGCCCAAGTTCAATGCAACATTGCGTGTTCCCTGCATCGTTGCTGTAGGCGAAATGAAAATGTTTCAAAATGCAGAACTGATGTCTGAATACTCAAGTCAAATAACTGTATCTTGCACCTCACACAAAGTTCACACTAAGCTTTCGGAATAATATTATTTTTAAAAATATAAATAACGATTAAATATGATCACGCTTCATTTAAAATAACTGGTTTATTTTCTCTCGATTCTATTTACTGTGATTTGCGATTCAAGTTTTCTAATACGGTGATGTCCTTCATTACACTTTGAACCTTAATGAAATAATGAATATCAAACTAAGACATCATTAATGAGCAATGCGGAAAAAATTGCCGTGTTGGACATTTAAATAGCATTGATGGCATGGTAATGCCATCAATGCTATTGGACTATTAAGACTATGGCATTGTACGTTTATAGTCGGATAATATATTGTTTCAAAATTACTTACTTTAATTACGATGTATGGTCCATCTCAAAATTATATAAAATGAACATTTGCCTAATTTAGGAAAAATAATGAACAACGAGAAGCAGTTTGTCTGGTTGGACAGCAGGAGTCTCTAATATAATACGCATAATTTAACAGAAATTATAACCGCCTATTCTTGACGATTTGCGGACTAGGAAGAAAAGACAATGCCCAGCTGTCTCCCCATTATTCACCCTCTCCCTACTCAATGCTTCTTATTCTCCTACGCTTGCATTCCTCCCGGCTCCCTAAAGCTACCTGAGCCATCCCTAATGACACTGCCACTACTCGGGATTTCCATGGAAAATATACGTTCTTCGTTGGATTGGGAAACAGGGGGAAAGAGAGCGAAAGCCAAAGATGGCAGGGAGAGAGAGAGAAGGCGAAAAGGGGGAGAAGAAGTAGGGGAGGGGCGAATGTGAGAGAGAAGAGTCCCACCATCGCTTCTTAGGGCTCGAATCTTTAATTAACCTCTCCTCCCACCCACTCCGTCACCCACCCGCCCCTTCAACGAAGCTTCCCCTCTCCCCACCTGAATATTTGCGATCGCTGTTGCCAGCAAATGGAAAGCCGAGCTTTAATCGCCGTAATCTTGGACAGGAGGAGAGGGGAGGGTGGGCGTGGCGCAATTGGAGGACAGAGAAGCAGGCAGAGATGAGGAGTGTTTTCGGGGAGAGAAAGGAAGCGAGGGCCCGGTGGTGACATCGCCCCACTCCACGCCACTTCACCTTCATCTCACGGTTTTAAGTACGAGTAACATTTCCTCCACTCTGCTCATAACTCCTGGTAGCACCTCTGTTAATAAGAAGGTAGTACTAGGACCAGGAAACTAGGTTCCAAGATCTCTGTAGCAGAGTATGCAGGGTAAATATCCTTAGCAATAATACGAGCCCTGTCTAGAAAGTATACAGCAATGTAGTTTTTGAGAAGAACAATCTAAATAGAAAAATGAGGCCCTATTCTTCTTCAAAGTACTCCAATAAGGGCCTCATACAATTATCCCAGCGCCTCTTCTAGTTTTTCATTCAATCGGCAAAGTTATTTTTTATCGAAATGGCAATCAGCTGCCTCGTCGAATTTACTTTCATCTATTCCATGTCAAGAATTTCGCGCCGCTGTTGAAGGGGACTTGCTCCAAGCCGCAAATGATTGGCCCGATTTTTTAAAAAAGGGTCCTTACCGGAGATGAATCATGGGCCTACGACTATGATTCTGGTACAAATGCTCATTTTTCCCAAATGTCGGTTGACGAGACTAAGGAAAATGCGACGAGGCAGCTGATGACCATTCCGATAGAAAGGACTTTGCCAATTGTTTTGAAAAGTGAAAGAGAGGCTGAGATAAGAGACTGAGGTTCCAAGTAAAGTGCCTCGGAGGGAACAATTACTTCATTGATCTAGGTAGGCTATTTTCCTCAAAACATTTCAAGGTGCGATACTTTCCGGACAAACCTCGCATATAGTCAAGAAACTCCAGATGCCAGAATAGGAAAAGAGCTGCAAAATTCTGGAAGTGACAGCTCCTTTTCATTTGCAATTAACAACCTTCATCTCGGTTCTAATAGGTGTGATGGGAGTTGAGTCCGAACTAAGCTTTAAGGTTTGTGAAATTAATATAATTCAGGGTAGCCAGGGGTCAGTTCCTTTCCCTTCAGAGCTGGGTTTTTATTCAAGTAATGGTAAACAAAGTATATCATATTTTTCTTTCAATGCGTTGTCCCAAGACATCATCCTGTAGATATTAAGGCAAGACCCTCCCGTCTTGAAACCCTTACTTAGGCTGCCAACTACGGCAGCAGTGGACGAAACATTTAGTCGCACATTACATTATGATTATGGCACAAATCAATCGAAATTTTAGATCGAAGTTATACCATAGGGAGAAAAATTATGTTCCATTACCAAAATTATATATTTATTATTCTTTCAATCGCTTCGGTCGATTTAGTTCGCTTTTTTATTTTCCTATTTAATAATTAAAACAAATCCAATATATATTTCCAATTACAGTACATATTTCATCAGAAACAAGTTTTTATGAGTTGTTAGCGTTGTGTTAATGAAAACGGGTACTATAATACATAGTATACTTATGTCAATTACTTCGATATATATTGAGATCAATTTATTAACTACGGATTACAAATAAATCCTGTTAAAAATATGAAAAGCTCATAAACTTAAAGCCGTATGTTCAGGAAGTACTTGTACTTGAAGGGAAGTGATGAACAAAAGATCTCCAAAAGACAATTCACAAGTTATATATTTCTTACGACCTAGGATGGGTGTATTATCAGGTCTAATTGTCACAATAAGAGAACCGTAGGTTGACATAAGCAATAAACTTGCAGAATTTCTCTTTTATGATCTTTTGAGATGATTCTTTGCCACAAAATTTTGCCAGAATCTTCAGAATTAGGAGGCAATAAAATCGTTTCTGTGCTGCTGATGACAATCTTTTACTGGAAACTATAACTTTCAAGTAATTCTCTCGCGTTTATGCCTATTCTCTCTATCTACGCCACTTCGAGCTTGTTCGCCTTAGCCCTCGCCGTATATCTATAAGAATCTGTTAAAATACAATAATGTTTTTTGATTTTCTTTACCTAGCAAAAAACAATGTATAAGGAATCCTCAATATAAGGCGATAATAATACTCTAATAATGCAGTAATATATCTTACTCCGATTCATAATGGAACTCTATGCGGTACTAAGGCGTTTCTTTATTGGCGCAATAATTCCTTCCCTTAATTCTTAGAAATAATAACATTTTGCACAATAAGTTTTCCATTTTTAAAAACTATTACACTGTTGAGCTGTAGCATAGCCTTAGAGTAAACATTTAAATTAGAATCGCCTTCCTTTCCCCTTGGAATTAAGAAATGAACATCATCTTTCGCGTTCAATTTTAAATGATTGATGAAAAGATACATAGTTATGTTAATTATTTCATCTGACTGCTTCAATATTTCTTTCCATGAATACAATGATCCTTTTGTATTCTTTCTCCTTGTCTAATATTCAAAGTTTTCCATAACTAACGATAAAAAAATTCAAATTATTGGTTTTCCAATGGTAAAGGGACAGTAAATTGTGATTATTAGGACAAACTAAGAATTATTACTTAGGATTGCGCGATGCACACAAGCATTGGTGAATCGATTGGTGATCGTATATCGATTGGTATCTATGTGCATAGGACTCTGGAACATAATGTGCTTAGAAGGATAAAATATGCCTTCCTTAAATTTTCGACAAAGCTTGGGATAATTTTCTTAATTATTTTTGAATGATACGGTAATGACATAGCTAAAATATGCACCTGGAATGACATTTCCGAAATCGCTCTTATTCTAATAGAAAGTATTAGGTCCATGTATTTTTTTACTTTCACACACTTACATTCATTAATCTCGTAGATCATAAATTTACTATTCACATACATTAAAAATAAATATGATAGAACATAATTTAATTCGAGGTTGCTTCAATTTCACCGGCAACAAATTATTCTTATATGACGCATGAATAAAAAACGATTCAAAAATATGTTCGTAACGCAAGGAAATTTTAGGGTAATTAACAATTGCAATATGAATTTATTAGCGCTGTAGGACGCAGCATATCGGGATCAGAAGGGCGATATCGCAAAACGGTGTCGCGCCAGACAACCGCGAAATTAAATGAGCATGATAATATCCTTGAACGGCCAATTATAAATGAAACACGTATAATAACAATAACCATAATTCATTCTTGCGCTAGCGGATTTGATTATTCCATAGAAAAACTGATCTCCTATCCACATATCAGCTAACCCACACGCAGTACCACATAAAAAATGAAGAAATTCCAGATTATTAAATCGGCTACGGCTAAAAGTGCTAAAATCAAATCGGATCGGAAAGGACCGGGGGAATATTATAATGTATAATCGCGGTTTCGAGAAGCGCTTAATCAATGGCAGTGGCAGAAGGGAGCAAAGAAGAGGGGAGGAAAACGGAGAGCCCCCCAGGATGGGAATTGGGATAAATCCGTCGTTTTTAAAGTTAGCTTGGAAAGAACAGAAGGTGGCACAGGGAAAGGCAGGGGAGCGGGCGTGGGGTACAAACGCACGGGACGCCGGGAGGATACGAAACAGGAGAGAGAGGCGAGAAACAGGAGGCGCCTGGGAAGAGCTTAAGGCGTATTTTTAACGCTATAATTTACGAGATAAGAGATGGCGCAAAACTGTACATATTTAAGGGATTTATCAGCCGCAGGGAGAGGGGAAGGCGGTAACAGCTTCTCCTCTCCCCATCATCATCCACCCCCTCCTCGGCCCAAAAACCGATTCCCCGTGCGAGATTGGTTAATTCGATAAAAGTAATCGCCTTTCCGCGAGCGGGCCTTAAGGGCTACCCTTAAGACGCTCCCCGCGTCAAAAGTTGGCTTCGATGCAATCGAGCAGCCGCGGTGCGTAATCTCCGGCTTCCATCTTCAATTCTAATCAAAGCCGACGCCGCCGCCTCCCGTCCCAATTGGTAACGCTATTTATTTGCGCGAGGTACGCCTGCCTTTTATTTCTTATCGCTTTATTTATCCCGCATTTTTACTCTTCTCCGCATGTAGCAGTGAAAGTGTTACTCTCGTGGTATAAATAACGGAGGGGATTTAACCGTGAACGCCTCGCTGTTGGCACATGTGACTTTTTCCGACTGGTGATTTGTATACTTGGACCTGCCGGGACGCAAAAGTGATAACGAATACAAATTTAAAAGGCTTAGGAGAAAGTCGAGAAAAAACTGAATGATCTTACAAGATTGGATTCTTAGAAGCCATTGCAAGACTCGTGTGTGTGTGTGTGCACGATGTGTGTACATATACACGCATATTTTACATGTGTGTATGTGAAAAAAAATATATATATATATATATATTTATACCTGTATATATGTGGGTCGTGGTGGTCCAGTGTTGGACTACTGACCGGAGGGTCCCGGGTTCGATTCCCTGGCGAGGTACTCTGGGCACCTTCAGCTCCACCCAAGCTAGTTGATTTTTCGGGTACCAGATCTTCCTGGGAAACCATAACCGGCACAGGGAAAGGAACTGACCCCTCTGCTGTAATGTGTGAATATTCGCACGCCGTCGGGCTTGGTACATGGGTGTGCTCTACCATCACCTACTAAACCGACCTTCGGGTTAATTGCTGTGTTTATGGTTTATATGTATATATTCCGGATAAGGAAATATTTCTACTTTCGTGATCTGCTCAAAAACCGCCTTCCCCACATGTCCTGTATTCGCCTTTTATGTGTTTTCCTATCCCCTTTCCTTATACCTATTTCTATGTTTGAATGAATATATATATATATATATATATATATATATATATATATATATATATATATATATATATATATATATATATATATATATATGTGAATACATATATTTTTATATATACATAAAAATATATGTATGAATATATATTTGTTTATAATTTTGTCGAAATAACACGAAAGTGTTGAATAAAAAGCCTTGGACAACTACAAACAATATAAGAACACATAAAAAGAACACTCAGTAGTACTCAGTACTACTGTTTCTTCTGAGGAAGACGGAGCTAAATTTCGTCGAAATTATTAAGAAATAGC
Source organism: Hetaerina titia (assembly GCA_037158775.1). Taxonomy (NCBI): domain Eukaryota; kingdom Metazoa; phylum Arthropoda; class Insecta; order Odonata; family Calopterygidae; genus Hetaerina; species Hetaerina titia. Next base: position 11,392,591 of record CM073778.1, on the reverse strand, counting down.
GTGTGCGTGTTTTTTTTATGTGTTCTTATATTGTTTGTTGCTGTCCAAGTGTTATATATACACAAACATACATGGTCTGACGAATTTTTAAAATTGCCGGTGATACGCCAAGTATTTAAATATTCGTGTCTTTTCTTTTTGTTCCTGTGAATTAAAACGTTTTGGATCAAAGTACGCTTTTAAATACGTGTATATATTTTTGCAATCGCTGAATATATATGTGTGTGTGTATAAATGTATATGTATATATTTGTATCTGTATTCGATATCATATGTACTAAATAATATGTATTTATATTTTGGAAGGATAAAAGTCTAAAAGAAAAGTAAAGAGCATTGCAGATTATTTTAGTAACTACCAGACTCTCATTAAGGACTTGGAAGGCATTTTCATAATGATCATTTTGTCAGTAACTGTGAGAGAAATGCTTGTCTTGCGAAATTATCTGTAATGTGTCAGCTTTCCTTTCAATACACCGAAATGGAGGATAAAAGTGCATTGCAAAAATCTTCTTCGGAAATATTTCCCACTTACCCAGAGAAAGTTAATAACGTATTAACTTTTATTCGTTCGGCCAAATTAAAACTCTCAAATACAATTTAGAAGATACAACAACTTAATTATATAAAATTGATTATTTCATAATTACCACAGCAAATTAATTCTGCATGTAAAATCAACAATCGAGAATGACAGGAAACATAATAATGATAATCTTTGTATAAAAATAATAGATATTACATTCAAAAAACCTAAGTGATACGAAGTGTAATTCTGATTTTCTTATGAAGGTCAACAACTGTAAAATATCACTGAAGAGGTATACTATTCCTAAAATATATGAAGTTCTGAATAAGTTTTATTTTTTTTAATTTAGTTAATTAAAAACGAATATTAACAAATATTTTTATTTTTTCATAGAATAAACTGAGTCATATAGAAATACGGCTAAAATATTGCTTACTATTAACAATAAAATGAATGTAAATGAGGACTATTGGAGCCTTATTCCCTCCTAAACGGCTGTGGGCACGATTTTTTCGCAAGTAATAAGGCCATTTTTGCTGCTTAGCCTCTCATGTTGTTTTGACTGACATTTTTCTCGACTACACCTGTTCAATGCAAAACGACATTAAAAGAAGATAAAGAGAATTCAGGTAAATACTTTATTTCCGCTTTTTTTCCGACATAACGATTTTTTTTGTTAACGCACTAATTCGATTACAAAAGATCCAAGTAGAGAAACCATTAGGAAAAAATCTAACATTTTACGCAAAATGCAAAGAAAAAAATATCCGACTAATGATCAGCATAAATGACAGTTTAACATGAGAATTGGCACAGATGGTAATGCGAAAAAATTCAATAAATTATGGCCCTTTGGCATCCACACGAATGAATGAAATACGTGAATGTGTTTTCACTGTTAGGCGTGCGCAAACGTTATGAAAAGAAAAACTATGCCGATTCTACTGAGCTACGAGAGAGATCTCCTAAAAATATAAGTGATAGGTGTGGCGGGGGATTTGATAACGGAGTTGGGGGGGGGGGGGTTGGGTCCGAGTGATTTGATCTGAGTGCATCGCCAAAGGCGAAGGGAGGCACCGCACGCAGAAAACGCACGCACGCTCAACAAAGTTAACTCTTTCGCGGTAGCACCGAAATGAAAGAAAAGGAAAATAAAAAACGGTTAGCGGGTAAAAATGAAAAAAAGAGAGCAACTGATATTAAGTGGCGACTTAATTGGCTCGCTCGAAGTTACTGGCTGAGAGGGGGGCGCCAAACATGGACTGAGTCAAGAGGGGGAGGGGGAGGGTGGAATGGAGGGGATGTTTGTGAGAGGAGGGGAAAGAGGGGGAGTGGGGGAAGGGGTTTAATTCTGGGACATTACTTTTTTGTGCTTTTTTTTTAATGTGTGTGTATGTGTTTGTGAGGGCGCGCGTTCGTTTGTGAGTCATTAGGGCCGCGGAGGGAGAACGGATCTCAGATTACTTATTGCAAAATTAGGGCATAAATTAGGAGCTTTTGTCACGTAAAGGTATAACGATCGAATTTAACGGGCCGAGGAAAAAAATGCAACGCGAAAGCGAAATACGAATAACCATTCCCCGTTTATATCTCGACGCAGCTGCATTAATAGGGAAGGGGTGAGAGAGTGGGGGCAAGAGAGAGAGAGAGGTGGGAATTAATCGCAGTTTCATTTAATGCGGGTGACACCGGCAAATCCAGATAACCGGCGTTCACAAAAGAATTCATTACCCATCCCTCCTGCTACTCGGTGCCCAACGTCGACGTACTTTTGTTTCCAAACTGTGCCCAGTTGGCACGTGCAAAAGTGAAACAGTGGCCCGACGTCCAATAGGGGGCAGTGATGCTACACACGCAGCACGATCGGCTGCTGTTTTTCCACCGGGTGACGACTAATCATCGAAAAAACACAAAAAACATAACGTCCATAAACGATTGGGAGCAGGTTGTGTCATAGGTACGCCGTTTGTGAAATACATTTGCGAAATTCACTGCGCGCCTGGCGATCGTATGCATAAATAAAAATGCCCTATTCACTGAATGGAAATTATCTCATTGAGTACGAGCTGGTCGATTTGAGAGAAAATTGATTTTTTTTAAGTGACGTCCAATTAATCGATAGAACTGTGCGGCATGCCGTTGGCAATATGTACGTAACTTGATCGTATGTAAGCCCACGCAAGTTGATGAACACTTTGGAACGAAGGGAAAATAAATAATGGCTTATCTCATTTTCGGACTAAGAATCCGCATAAACGTATCCATCGAATTACTGCACACATTAATATATTGCGTGAAAAATACAGCAATACGTTGCAGAAATATGATATTCATTAATATTATTTCATTTTATTAATTGTAATCTAACAATTTTATGGTGAAAAACGGATGCAAAATACATTTCATCAATGACTAGTTTAGACTCAGATTCACTCACAGTGCACGCTTTCCAAAGGAGAAAGCACTGTTTTTTTTCAACAATTTAAGAGGCGAGAACCATTTCCCATACGTATATATATATATATATATATATATATATATATATATATATATATATATATATATATATTCAAACTTGAAAATCCCGCCATATGGCGCACAAATATTCATTCAAACAGAAATAGGTATAAGGAAAGGGGATAAAAAAAGCCACTTCACAGTACACTACAAAAAGGAAAGGAATCCTCTCACATAATTGCTCTGATTTCTAATTCTGCTTATTATAGCTTTCAGCTCGCAATTTGGTCAGCTCGTAATTTGGAAAGGTTTAGTATTTGATACTCGGATATAATAAACAATAAGAGAGAAATAGATAAGAAATTATCACCTGGGAAATCTTCCCCATATCAAATTCACATTTTTCTACAAGGGTGGTCTGAAAAGTTTCCGACGTAACAAAGCTACAAGACATTTTTTCTGAAATTTCAGAGTCGGAAACTTTTCAGACCACCCACGTATATACGTACACACACCTACATGCTTACACATTCATATATATCTATGCATACATATATTTTCATTTGCCCCTTTCCCTCTTGGCAACATACCATGGCCGCCCAGACGGTCTATGCTGACATTATTGTATCGTCATTATGAATAGTCGCACACAAAACACAACTCACAGTCGCACGGATTTACACAGGGAAAAAAATGAAAAATAAAGTCTGTCTCGCATATTTTTATCCTTCTTCTTTACTTTCTGCATGAAAATACTCGTAACGCTAGTGCTATGAAAAAAAATAATTTGGTGGGAGTACGTATGTCGCCACCTACACCAACTAATCGCAAAAAGGTCATACTATTGATAAATTTCCAGGTTTAGAGAACGTTGATTTTTAATATGAAACCAATTAAAGGCGAATTGGAATAAAATTGCAGGTAGGGATATTCTTAAACGTTGCTGTGCACATTGCCGGGAGCTCGGCTCCCGAGGGATTATTGGGGCTGCCAGAGAGGAATTGGGAGACGGAACCGGGAGGGACAATGAATGGAGTGGATAGCGAACGGACACTCGGCTCTGTGCTATCCCGGTGCCACATGGATGCGTGAGGATTTGCGATTTCCCGAGTGGATGATGGGTAGGCACCCCCCTCGCTGTGACATTCCTGGGGCCTCTGTTACGTACCCAAGTGTCCAACTAATGGTTCGACGATCGCTCGGAGAACGAACGAAGTTTGTTACTCATTAGAGGGAAGTTCGCGAAATAATTTTATTAAAAAGTGGGGACTGAGTGAGTTAGACCAGGTTAAATCCTCAACATTACAAAGACAGCAATTCTTTTTTGCACATGACTGGCCTTTTAAAGAGGTTAATTTCACACATCACTTGCCAAACTTTCTCAGTACTACTGAGTAAGGGTCCTGTAGCCCAGTTAGACTGCTTTTAGAGAAATTATACATGTAATCTTAGTTTTGAACTAGTTTACAAATTTAAGGAATGGGTTAGCATTTTATGAACGAACAACTATCAATCCGTTTGTGAATTCCTTAGACCGTTGGAATTAGATTAAAAAATTGGAATAAAAAAATGTAATCGTCTTCAAAAAAGATTACCTTAGCGGCAATGAACTTTTTGACCCTCCTCCTCCAACTGGATTTGTCTTCGTCAAATGACGATCATAATTTGGACATCCACTTAGCAAAAAAAATTTAATTTAAACTGTTTGTTTTGGTACAATATATATTCAACCTGTATTCCACAAATTCAATGAAATAACAAAGAGAAAGATAAGTTTCTATGCAACTCCAGTTTTATAAAAAAAGGTTAATTGAGCCAAGGAAACAAATGGGAGCGTGTGGGTTCTCAGGATTTTCCTTTGAAAGATCCGAAATAATATATTTAAATAAAAATAAAAAGCTTCTTAAACCTTCCACGTCCACTTAACTGGTTGAGCATGAAAACCCTTTAATTAATACGAGGTGATGCCAAAATTGTACTTTAGACGTACATATGCCATATCTGTCAACTGAAAAATAAGATTCAGCAACATACGAGGGTCATCCGGAAAGTAGTACCCGTTCGTGCCGCATGAAGTGCTGACGACGCGAGTAGCCGCTGGACGAGGTCAGATAGCTTCAGTGGCTTGTCTGCCTTCTCTGAGCCAAGTTGCGTGACGCTAGCATTGCCTGTGTTGTTTCTGTGATTGTTTACAATGTTTAAAAAAATTGAGAACGCCGCCAGTTGTGAAGTGAGGGCAGTGATTAAATTCCTCAATGCAAGAAACGTTCGCCCATGTGATATTCATCGCCAATTAAAGGAGGTGTATGGAGACAATGTAATGGACGAGTCGTCTGTTCGGCGGTGGTGTCGCAACTTCAACATGGGGAGGGGGAACACACACGACGATGAGCGTTCGGGGAGACCGTCTGTCATTACAGACCAACTGGTGAGCTCAGTTGACGAATTCGTGAGGAACGATCGGCGCGTCACAATTGTTTCTCGAACAATTGTTCATGAAATTGTTAAACACCATCTGAATTATGCAAAAATTTGTGCAAGATGGGTCCCTCGCATGCTTACAGATGAGCACAAAACCAAGCGTATGGCTGCAGCACTGACGTTTTTGGGACGTTATTCTGATGAAGGAGACTCTTTCTTGACTCGCATAATTACTAGTGACGAAACATGGGTTTGTTATGCATCACCTGAGAGTAAACGACAGTCAATGGAGTGGCATCATGCTCATTCAGCAAACAAACCAAAAAAATTCAAGACAGTTCTGTCCACCAGGAAACTCATGGCAACCATTTTCTGGGATCGACGAGGTGTATTGCTTATTGATTTTATGGCCCGTGGAGACACTATTAATGCCAATGCGTACTGTGAAACATTAAAGAAATTACGGCGGGCAATACAAAATCGGCGGCGAGGTCTATTGTCTACTGGTGTCATTCTCGTTCATGACAATGCCAGGCCTCATGCAGCTGGGATAACACAAAAACTTTTGCAGCAATTCAAATGGGAAACTTTCGACCATCCACCGTATAGCCCGGACTTGGCCCCTTCAGATTTTCATCTCTTTACAAAGCTTAAAGACTTTTTGGCAGGAAAAAGATTTGACAGCGATGAAGAACTTAAAGGAGTGACCCTGTATCTCAATGAGCTGGCGGCGAAGGACTATGCAGCAGGAATACAGAAACTTGTCACACGTTATGACAAATGCCTTAATTTGCTTGGAGATTATGTTGAGAAGTAGTTTAAAGTATCCTCTTTCAAATAAAATTTTTTATGTTTGTTAATATTTACTTTTGTGTCTTTATTTCACGAACGGGTACTACTTTCCGGATGACCCTCGTAAATCAACAAACTAAACCATAAACTTTGTTGGTAATTAAAATTTGATGACATTACGAGATATGACAATAAGACTTTTCATGAGAGGATAGCACACTGCATGTTCCCCATTGAGAGAGGTGTAAGGACATGGAAATAAAACCCCCACTCGTTTTAGAGTTGTCTATCGAGAATTGTTTCTCACCTGAGAATTATTAAAATATTGTTTTGAATTCATTAATGGTTCATTTTGATACTTCGAGAAAACTAATAGCCATTGTCCCTCACGCTTGCGGCAGTTATAGGTAAACCGAGATGAAAACCAAATTAACGTAGGACTGAATAATGCAACAACATATCTCTCTGTAGCAAACTTGTAATCAATTACTTTGGGTCAAAAGGTTATATTAAACAACAAAATTCTAGGATACGCTTGACTCAGTTCAATTTTTACAACATAATCACCAATTTAAAGAGACATGCAAAATGAATGATGCAGCATATTTTATTCCAAATTCCAATTATTGGATCCGAGCTCAAATTTCACATTAAAATACAGAGCCGGTGTCACGCTTACTAACATTTTTTATGAGGCCATTATGAGGCGGTAAAATAAAGCTTATGACTTAAAAAACTAAATATTAGCGTCACTTGTTATAATTTTATTAGTTTATTTTTTAAATAAACTCTAAATTTTATTTTTTCCAAAAGAACTATAGAAATTGGTTGCAGTAATTAACGTTATCATAATGAATGTTGGCTACTTTGATTATTTTACTTTTTTATCCAAATCTCTTTGTCGTGTTAAAAAAATTCAGAAGAACGTCAGGGTTGTCCGTTATCGCCGGAGCTGTTCAACGTATATGTGGAGGAAATGATTAAAGAGGCATGGGATGAACTGGAGGTAGGAATGGAAGCCGGTAGAATTTCGTAAAAGTAGTCAGGTTTGCTGATGACCATGCTTTAGTTTGTCAGTCAGCTAAGGGGATGCAAGCATTGCTGAGTGAATTTGAAACTCAATGTGATAGATATAAGATGAGAATCAAGATTAATAAAACAAGGGTCATGCAATTTTCCAGAAAGAAAAAGGCTAATCTAAACATTAAAATAGGAGGGGAAAAAGTAGAGCAGGTGGAACTGTTTACCTATCTAGGAAGTGTTTTGAACGAAAATGGTCAAATAAGTTGGGACATTGCATTAGGTAAAGACCATTTACCAAGGATAAGATAATTGATGACAAGGACGTTGAACAAGGATGTTAAGAAAATGCTCGTGAAAACTTTAATATGGAACGAATTTATGTATGGCACGAACACATGTTCACTGAAGCAAGAAGATAGATGTGGAGTGGTGGCTTTTGAAATCTGGGTTTGGAGAACGCTGGAGAAGGTAAAATGCACCAAAAGGAAATCAAGTGAGATATGGTGACCGAGGAGAGGCAATTGTTTAAGAGAAATAATCAAGAGACAGGAAAAATGGATGAAATGATGGACAGTGGGATATTGAAGACTGTAATAGAGTGGAGAATGTTAGGCAAATGAGGAAAGGATAGGAATAGGAGAGGGGTGTTGGATGGTATGAATGGAAGAAGGATGCATACAGAGTTGAAGATTGGCTTGTTGTAGAGTTGGATTTTGGGTTGTGTTATGTTAGGAGAACTGAGATATTTAAAAAATATCCTATAAATGTTCACGTTATGCCTGAGGTTGAAAAAGAAACAGCATTTCCACATCAAAGAATTTATTCACACACTATTGTAGACTCTTAGCTTAGTTATCAAATTAGAGCTACACACTTTTGGGTGAGCTTCATAATAATTCAACTACACATTATTGGGTGATAATTACATCTACACCCTTCCGCAAGTAGCTTATACCAAGCACGTGCTCCACACACAGCTCTTTCTTAAAGACGTTTACTTTACCTCTCCATCTTCCCTACTCCTCACATTCCCATTCCATAGACAAACGGTCCTAGACATGGTATAAGGAAGTATCTGCCTAAAACTGCCACATTATGTTGATGCCTGCCATCAAAAACATTTTCTTGTAAATCCAATAATTTTTGTGAAATTGCTGCGTGTATTATCACAGGTCTAATAATGAAGGAATTTCACAAAGTTTAACTGGAGAGCTATCTCTGTTCTCGTTCATTTGAGTACTTATTGCTTTCCTTTATCATGTCAACCATAGAGTCATTTTCAGAATAATCATCCCCCTGTAATAAATAAAAGTTTAGCAACAAAAATGTCCCTCAACAATCTCCGAGGCTACGCTTCGAAAACGCCGTTTCCAGCAAAGAGATGACAAGCTCTTGACGATTGTTAATTCTTTGCAATCGACATCCCGGAAATGAAAGCTCCCTTAGGAGTTACCTTTAGTCTCGGAAAAGGTTAAAACGAATGCGATGTCTTCCATGTCATGCGCCAAACATCGAAAGCCCAACGTTTGTTTAGAGGCCCTTTTCCACCATAACACTCTCGGATTGCTAAATGCTAGCGTAGTTCCTAATAAGAATAGCTACCATTTTAGACCTTAGTCCTAGGCATACGAAAATCCATACCTTTGACTCGAACAGCTTTGGGTTTTTCATACGTTAACTATCCTGGCACTCATTCTGCACATATTGACTTAAAGAATGAAATTGAATTATTCATTCAAAAATACTAGTTACATGATATGCGTAGGCATTTTTTTGGAGAGGGTTTTCGGGTGTTAGTTGATATATATTCAAAAACGTGCATTAACAAATATGCATTCGTATGTTTAGCTTGTGCCTCAACAACCCCACCGCACATCATTGGGGTGATTTTCGCGGTAATGTGTACATTTCGATTCTTTGGAGAACACATGGCAGCCACTAAAACCGGTATGTATGTACTATATGTAATAATGGATTCATTCAAAATCATGTGGGGACATAAAGTACACCAGAACTATCCGCAAAGCTGACTCCTCTAAGTCTTACTGCCATTTACAAATACAATTAGAGAATACAATTCATTCCTAGTCGGCGTTATTTGTCAAATTGTGAAGAGTTTATGATCCAAACGAAATAAAACTTAAAACTAGAGAAAGGTGACATAAATCAAATGAATTCCGTCGTGTTAGGATACATTCAATAAATTAAAGGAAAATATTAGCAAATTAGAAATGAAATAGGAAAGCGTAATGAAACAATAAGTTATCCTAGGAGGATCACTTATATCATCACTTATAAATTCTAATGTCGGATTCGAGTCTCAGACAAAATTTTCCTACAAATTAAATCAAACATTCAGCTTAGAAAACAATACTAGAGACGAAGTTTGGTGATGGAGGAGAAGCCATCCTGGCAATGCGATGATGGGATAAAAAGAAAAAGTGCAGTGAAAAAGGTAACGGTTGAATGGAGTAATATATCGTGTTGCAAAGGTGAAGAGTCATATAGATGGAGTCCTTTGAGCGACTGTAAGGAATTGCTTGAAGAATAAATTAAGGCAAGGTATGTAGGAAGGTAGAGAAAAGTACAAATACGTAAACCAGATAGAAGGGGGTGCACCAACACCTCTTCTGATTAAGAATGAGTTGTCATGACATATGGGAATAAACAATAACAATGGAAACGTAGAGTGATACATTCTAACAACCTCAGAATTAAGTAGGTAAATATATAGGTTAATGGATGATTAAATACATTCATTTCTCAAAACAGTTTATAATAAAGGCCGGTTCTTACATTGGCTGTCCTGTGAAACATGAATTTCTCGGAAAAAGACCGGTTCGAGTGTCAGCGGTTGCCTAACCCGCGGGCCGCTTTAATGGCCGTGCAGTCGTGTGCGCGGCGTGTGGGTGCAGCAAGGGCGTTGACGGGGGCAGGGACGATGGGTCGCAATTCCAGGGTCGTTCCTGGCACTCGTCCCACGCTGGATGCCTTTTAAGGTTTTAGTGGCGGCCCTTGAACACCGCCGTTGCCGTCCGATCAAGGGGCGGCCGAGGCAGACGAGCGCAGGGGGGGGGGAGAGGGGTGGTGGGTGTCCTCTCCCGACTGAGGGCAGGGTTTTACGGCTCCGATTCCACGAAGGAAGGGCGGAGGGAATGAATGCGCACGCACGCCGTATCTCGAGGGGGCATTCCGCCGACAAAACATTCCCGAGTCGCATAAAACGAAATAGATGAACGCCGCGCGGCGCAAAACAGTTGCGACAATGCGGCCACGCGAGAAGAACGACAAGTCATATAATTACAGGTTTTAAGGTCGCGGGGGATATATTTTATTATTCAGAGCCACCGGCGTCAAGGTGACTTTTTCTTCCGCGCATATCGTTAGTTAAAACTTACCCTATTAAAAGGAAATTCCTCAGTGACTCTTGAGTTTATTCTAAACCCTCTTCATTTCACTCAGCACGTTTGAGTGTTTCACGTTTTGTCTCCTCCCAATTATGTCACCTATGTATATTATTTTAACTCACAATGAAATTGTAAGAAAAGAGTCCTCTCAGTGGGGATTCCTAAATCAAATACCGGAAGACTCTCGCATTGTGGTGCATCTTGACTTCTCACCGGTTCCTTCCAAAAATGGCATAAATTGCCGGGCTTTGTAGGCACGTGTTCTAAGGTCTAACACGGCGTTTAGATACACGCCGATGGATGAACAATTAAAAAAGCTCTAAGATTTACAATTTTATAACTAAAATATCCTTAATAAAACTGTTCTTCCGTTATCTCGCATTAACCAGCTTGGGACATGATATACTTCTTGCCGTGAGAACTAATGTTAATAAGGTTAAAAAATGCAAAATGGTAGAAGGTAATGGTAATTTCTCCTTCTGCCAAACAACATTTTGATTGATTGCGGGGTGTTTATGTAGATGTGAATTGAAATAGCTACAAATAACCACCCATAACAAAAAAAATCGCTGGACAAGTTTTTAGGTTTTTAATTATCTGCGCGGTCGTCGGTTAATTGGAAAATGGACGATCTGGATTTATTGATCGGTAAGCAAGAGAAAAATATCAATTTATTGAGTTGTTACCATGATATTAAGATATCCATCGCAATGGGTATTCTGTCGCTGATTCTGCATGATTCAACTCCTGTATTGATGATTGCTATTGATAATACCTACTGTTATGCAGAAAAAGATTTGCATCAGCTCAATATTCTCAAATGTCCACTTCGTCTAACTACGCGATGACAGGAATGTCAGCACTTGTCCACGTGGAATCGACTCTTTTCTCGGCGGATGAACGGAATGCATAATGCTTGAATAATGCATCGATTTCCTCTGAACAAAAAGGGATGACCTTATGATATCCATGCGATCTTCGCACTAAAATATTCACCCATTACTTGTAAATCATTTTTTTACTGTATTTGTGCATGATTATGAACTCGGTGGCATGTTAGACCAGTGGGTAGAGCAGAGGGATGCTGAACAAAGGGCCGAAGCTCGAATTTGGAAAATGTCTCTAAGCACCTCCATTTCCACCGGAGATTTGTGATTTCTCTGGTAACATGGAAAACTTCCGGCGTCTTGGGATACAGAATTGCCACCACCCCCCCTACCTGACACTTGCATTTCATACGTATTATTATATGAATATCCTGATACCTCACCTATAAAACTAACTTTCGGGTTAAGTACTGTATTTTGTAGTGTTTGGATCATATAAATATCCAAAAAAGACTAAATCACGACACAACTTCTTGAATTTAAATGCCAAAACCACCGGTAAATTACCATTTATTTTGACAGCTGAATTGAAAGCGTTTTTAAATTGGACATTATTATAATTAATGAAAATTAATGATAATTAATAATAATGATAATTATTGAAAATTTGACAGAATCAATGTGAAATTTTTTTCAGTTATAAATTTGATGAAATTTTAACGAGAAAGGAATCTATTTTGAAATACATTAAAAAATTTTGCTAATATTAGGTATTGTTATGCCATAAAAAGTACTCTGTTTATCCAATTAATCTTTGAGGAAAGTATATGAATTTGGCAATGAAGATTATCCATATTGAAACTGGAAAAATTCCAAAGCAACAACAGAGCGTGCTAATTAAGAAAGGGAAATAATCTCTTATTTTCTAGAGAGAGGGAAATTAAAATATTCTGATGAAGCACGTTTTCTATGTGCCAATCAGACAAAATGAATGCCGTCAAATTAAGGGACAAAAAAAATCATGTCAATTCAGATATTTTTTCTTGAGCTCAAATGGACGGAATGAATATTACTCAAGAGTGCTTCCAATGTATAAAAGGGAATTTACTTCATTACGTGAAAGAGCCTACCCTGGTTGATAAACCAACTTTTCACTACCATAGGGTTAAATTTCCAAATCTCAATACTTCCTAAATTCATTCTGAGTTAAGTGTATTATTGCTTTTTGGACAGTTGATTTTTCACGCTGCTTACAGGAATTATAAATCGGTACCATTATTTTACTAGCTGGGCATTGTGCCTCGATTGTCAGTAGAAAGGTTCTCAAGGAATAAAATCAAACTAATTTCCTGATATGATTTAAACTTGATTTGTATTCTCATGAATTTGAAATGTAAAGCTTTAACAAGTTCTCCATTACATTCGATAGGAAGCTGCTATCTTATCAATGTGTTACTGACAAATTTCTTAGCTGCTGCCAATAACGTTACTCATCCCATAAAGTTAATGATATTACGTATATCGGTTAACAGTGTCAATAACCGAAGATAAAGCCACTATCTAATTGTGCACTATATTTCGAGGAAGGTAGAGTTTTACTAACGTCGGAGTTAGTCTCTGAGGTGGAGGAAATGTCCCTCCGCCAACGATCCTTCGCAAATGGTCTGTTCTAAGAGTCCCTTTAATGTACCTATTGACTTTCCTTCTGGACAGCGGGAAGGGCTCGCCTCCTGGAAGGCACGTTTATCTTCTTACAGGAGTCCCCTTCCCTCACATTCTACCCTCTCAATGGCGAGGATGGCTCCATTGGACTCCCTCTAGCTGTTAAGCCTCCGGATCCTCACCCACCCCTTCCCGCTCCTTCTCTCGCCAACATCCATAATACGACCCTCAGCCTCCCCCAACTCACACGATTCAATGCGCGAATCCGTCGTTTATTTGTCCCAAGTTCTGCTACTTCCCCCCTCCTCTCCAACAACCACCAATCCACCCAAACACCAGTCTTTCCTTTCTTTACCCCACGGTCCCTTAAAAAAGTTTCACGGCGTGCGGACGCGGAGTCTGAATTCATTTAGTATTTTCGGCTGCATAGTTGGGGAGAAAGATGAGGGGTGTGGGGAGAGGGAGGGACGAGTGGGAAGAGGTAGAGGCGCAAAAAATATCGCAATAATAAAAAAATACGATAAGCCTGCCCCATTGGTTTTTCTTTTTTATCCCTTTCCATTTTATACCTAAACGGCGGGCGCTCCGAGATAGGGTTCGTTACAAAGTTTACGAAATAATAATAATAATATTTTCCGAAAACTTATTATGAGAGGAGAGAGGGCGGTGTGGAAGGAGGGAAAAGTTCCCCGAGTGGGAAGGACTAGTTGCGGGGAGGGAGGAACGACAGAGCGGCATAATACGGAGCGTCGTGTGCATGTGGGGGGGGGTTTAGTATCGCGGGGGTGGATGACGGGAGGAAAAGTTCCTAATAGGCTGGAAAAATGGAAGATTTTTGGCGGAGCAGATGAGATGGGGTGGTTTAGGGGAGGCGGGTGGTGGGATAAGTTGCTGTCCTCTGGCGGGAAATGAACTGCGCGAAAAGTTCTTCAAGAGGGGGCGAGTGTGGGCGCGATGGTGGGTGTGGAAGGGATACGTTGTGTTTAGGGGGTGAAGCAGGGGGACGAGAAGTGGAGTGGAGGGGGGAGGGTCAAATATGCAGGGGAGGAGGACATAAGCGATGAAAGCGACGTGCGGGGGCGGTGATTGGGAGGGGAAACAAGGCGCCGGGGTCGTCGATTGACCCTTATTGCTGACGCTGTCACCGTGGTATCATTTCCTTCCTCCACCCTACTGAACAAAAAACAAAAATAAACCCTTGCCTCAATTTCCCTAATGACGCGATGACTACATTTATAGCAAGGTAGTAAGGAACTTTGGATAGAACCAACATCCTCGTAATTAAATTAGCCATGAAGGGTCAAAAATAAATGACAAAAATAATGATACATACCTTGGGATGATTGACTCAATTATCGAGACACAGGAGAAGGGAAAAAAATATGGCACGTTCTTGTACTCGGGGGACTTAAAAGCTGTTAAGATACTTGGGACGAAATTGTTCTTTGTTCGGCGGAAGGTTTCCCAGATTTAAGCTGCTTGTTATGGATTTTATTAAAACATGAGTAAATAGGGACCAGGAAGCATCGGCATGTACTTAATTTTAATAATGTTTTATAAATTTGAAATTGATTGAGTTTTGGAGGTAAGAAGCGGGATTAAAAGAAGGAAACATTATAACATCACTTCAGCCACGGAGCGAAAAACATTCGTTTTTCTTCAAAAATAGTAAAGAAATGTAATTTCTTCCGCTGTTAAGTGAATAAAATATGAATAATAGCCCGCTGAGTGATTAAAGGCAACCCCCATCTATTACCCATTGACATATTGCAACCTTTGGTTTTTCTTGCATTTCTTAAATAGTAAAACACTTTCATACAGATTTTATCTGATAACTAACGTAATATTTTTGACAAAATATTTACAGAGAAATGAAGGAAACTATGCTGACCACCGACGCAACCCTTAGAAATAAAAAAATATTACCACAATCGACTCTGAAATATTTCAAAATTTCATCCCAGCTGATCAGAGGTTTTTAATTTTCAACATTTCCATTTATAAAATTTTCTGCAAGGAGTTGAATGGAACATTTAAAAACAGCGTAATGTATGTTGGCGTCTAAATAAGCGTCACTGATTGGCTATTAACTTTTGTCATTCCAATGAATAGGTTTGAAAATAGTTTGGCATATCCTGGCTCAACGTTCTAGATACCTACCTTTAAGAGGTATATAAAACAATTGAAGACTAATGTGATGAATGACAAATACAACATGCATGTAAACACCAAACATGAAACTCAAACAATTTCGAAGTGTAAATTTCAGAGGGTAAATTGACATACACATTGGCCCTTGGGCATCCCAATTCTCACAATACGATGACTCCTCGTCGTTTACCGTTGAATATCTAAATTGATGATGTAATCTTTCAACATTTTGCATATTTTCCGTACCTCGGAACGCAATATCATTAGATGGAAATATTTAGACGGCATTATTATTTGAAAATTAGCCACCGAAATAAATCCTATGAACCTGTTTATTATTTGTTGAAATTTATAGAGAAGAAGAATGCTAAATATTTCTCAGCTTTTCAATGACTATAATGCCCGTTATCAGACAAAGAATTTCAGAGAAAGTCTAACAGTTTTTCTCGCCGCATGAGCACAACGTCCCGGGAAAATTATAAATTGGTAATTTTAGTTCAAACACTCCACTTGCAGCTGAAACAATGCCTGATTCATAATAAATATCACGTGGCGATGCACATCCGTGTCGTAACCGGTGTATCACATGTGCCAATAAATTCATGACGTATTTTCGAAAGGCGGATCTCCCTCGAACTTTAATGTTTTAAAATATCCTACAGAGAAAATAGCATTTGAGCTAAAACAAGTCAGAGATTAATACTCCTTTATTCCAGTCAACCCGCTGTACTTAAAACACGTGTTACTATTTCCGCTTTTTCAATATTATCACCACTTCTTCATACGCACATCAGATCTCATAGATGCTCAAAAATATCAGTAAAACAGAATTTGTTTTTGAGCAAATACCTTCTCTGCATAATTTTCCCGGAAGCAGTGACTGAAAGACGTTTTTTTTACTGATGTAGCTTAGAATAACTTCTGGTGTTTAAAAATATTTAGTTTACATTTATAACATTTGATCGCAAGGCAGTAGTGGTATTCAGATGAACAAATAGGATGAATTTATTGCTAGGTTTGCAGTAAAACATTTCTTATTTTTTAATTTTTGGAATAATAACATGATAGTATTTCATATCGTTCAGAATTCCATTAACGACTATTTTATGTGTCCCCTGCCAAAATCGATAAACCCTGGAAATCGTATTGTTACATGTTGTATAACCTGCTTTATTAATCTGCTCGATCTTTGCTGTCTCATTTGGTATGCGACCTTAAGGGAAAATTTTTGCACCTGCGTTTTTAATGCACATTTTAAGTAAAAATGTTGTTTGTGCTGTTGTCTTTGCTAGTTTGTCGAGAATTGAAATTTACAATTGCAGTGTTTGTTAAAAACTTTTGAATATTTTAAAATGTCAAAAAATCTAAAAAATGATTGTTACATGTTATCTTTGGAATTTGAGAAGCTCTTTTATTGATTTCTATGCCTTATGGAATATATGTGACTTTATGAAGATTAGGATGATAATTTTTCAACCAACCACTATTTTTATTAGTTGTTGACCTAAATGTAAAAAAACATGTCGTGCCTTCACTTTTAGTATAGATAACATAATTTTTTGACAGAACGACTCGGCGCACGATTTTGATTAAAATATATGGAAAGGAAGTTCAACGTTGTGTCATAAAAGGCAATGAGATTAGTACGGCACGGCATGGCCTTTACAGTCATGCAATAGAGGAAAACTCCAATATTTTCAGACATCTTTTTCAAATTCTCGGTAGCGTAGCAGCGCTATTTCCCCGTCTGGTAGGGAGAAACATAATGAATGATACGTGGCTAAATAATAGTAAGCAGTCAGCCATTCCTGAAATAGAAATATCCTCTTAACCAAGTGAGAAAATCATGCTCATTTCGATTCAACATGCCTTGCTATTCAAATCCATGATTAAAATATATCCGTTAATGCATACAACTTTGCCCTAAGCGTTTAAAAAAACTATAAACATAGTAATAAACCCAGAGGTCGTTTTGGTAGGTTATGTTAGAGTTCACCCAGTACCATGCCAGACAGCGTCTGAAATCCATATATTAGAAGGGTAATATAGGAGTTCAATTCAATTCCCTGTGATAGCAATGGATACGAGAGCTGGCTAGGAAGATCTGGTACCTGAAAAATAACAGAGCTTGAGTAAAGAGAGAGCACCCGGGAATCGAGCACGGATACTCTCACGCCCTAGCGTTATGAGTTTCCAAAGTATGGGCACGTCTAATTTATGAGATATGTTTTGGAAGTTCAGTGGTCATACATGTGTTTCTATTATTCCATTCCCATTCAATCTAAAAATTAATGTTTCGTGTTAAATGTATAATGAAATAAAAGTAATTAATATCAAAATAATATTGGGAGGCCCGAGTTCCAATCCCTGGGACGCCTCTGGGCACAATCAGCTTCAATCAAACTTTGCACTTTTGGGCACCAGGTTTCCCTGAGAGGTTTGGTGGCAGAGGGAAAGCAAGTAGTAAGCGACTTCGCCACCCTAATTGGTGAATATTACTTGCTGTTAGGCTCAGTACTATATGAGCACAATTTTCACCTATCAAACCAATCTTTTGCTTGACGATATTGGTTATTTCTCACAATATAATCGGTGTCTTTCAAAGGTCGGCTTCGAATTGGTATCCTCAAACACAGCATATAGTTATTTCACCAATTTTCTATTCTTCTATTAAAATTTAAATAAGGGTACGGTAATTATTTCCTAATTTTTTACTACCAGTATTAACAATCAACAGATTATTTGCGACTATTCCAAGGGCTACTACAACAATTTCAGATATCGCAAGTCTCTAACACATGAAGTCTTTGGTAGTTAAAAATCTCTCTATGAATTCAAAAGGCGGTTATTTGGCGTGTACACCTCCACTCCAATGGGAATAAATGATACCGCCCCATTAGTGAAATCAAGGAACCACGAATTGCAAAAGAAGAAAACCTATCTCTACGGAATCTCACAAGCTTCCACCTTTTTTTCATCCCGTATTCAGGGAGTACACGATAAAACATTGCAAATTTTCCAAGCGGATGGCTACAAGAAAACAGCATAGAAATGTATTCGAGGAACAAATACTCTTCTGGACCCAAACCATTGCGATATCTCCTGGAAATTACGACCCATTAACGCCAGTTATACTTTGACGGGGATTGTCACAAGTTTTGTAACGATTACGCATCAATACTGAACATAAAATGAGTTTTTAGTAAACTACCCCTATGGCATTCAATCGAGTAGATATAGGGAAAAAACTCGATGACTTTCAAATATCTATAATAAGCTTGAATTACAAATTGTATTCGAAGACATGAAAGCTTTATTCAACATATAGAAGGCTTATTCCTCTACCTTAATTTAGACTGCCATGAACGAAGTGATCTCCTGCTTTAGGTACAATAGAAGCCTAGCAAGGTACTTTGAAAACTATGTGTCATGAAACGTTATCATTGTAGATATTAAAATTTTCTGACATTAAGGTTATAATTTTGACTAGCGTATTTTGTTTCTTAATTTCATAGTTTTTTATCATTCTGCGATGGGTCAAGGGAATGATCTTAAAGACAATCTACATTGCAGGAATCGCAGTTTAAATGTTCGCATGGTTACTGATGAACTTGGCATCCTTATAAGGGATTTATATGTACTTGTGACCAAAATCATGGGAATGAGAAAAATGTGTTCCAAGCTGGTACTGTAAACGCTCTCGGACTAACAAAAGGAAACTCGAATGCGGATCTGCCATGAGATTCTCGACCATGTGAGTGAGGTTCCTAATTTTTCAGACAATGTCTCAACAGACTTCTTTCACTTCCCCCGCCTTGTGTCCGAGCTGAACGGACTTCACCACGGCTCGCTGGAAACGTTACATCAGGCCGTGACGAGGGGACTTAGCAGCGCCGCCTTCCAGAAGGCGTACGAGAGAAACACCCTGGCAGGGGTGTGTTGACACTCAAGGGTGCTGCTTCGAAGGCAATTAAGTGAATGTATGAATTCCTTCAATTCCTTATTTTTTAAATTTACACAGTGCTACTTCTCTTTGGAAATACCTCGTTAGATTGCGGTTCCGCTCAATCTTAAAATTAATGCATTTTGGAGTAATGTTTGATATAGCTTACGCTATCTTCTTCCCGCTTACTGATCACCAGTTTTCCAGCCAAGAGATAGTTCCTAATGAACTGATTGACACAAATGATAAAATCATATGGATTCATAGCTGAATAAAGTACCTTGACGATAACTCTGTAGCATTTAAAGAAAATATCTAACCGATAAGTTTTCTGAAGTCTTAAATTCAGGTGTGGAAGAGATACATTTAAGGTACGATGTTTTCCAAGAACGATAGGGGATCATAATAACACTGTTCGAACGTGGTAGGGTCATGTTCAGGTAAAATTATTCTAGTGTTTATTCATCCCCTGCCACAAACCCTAGAAGTGGCATGCAAGGTATAAATAAATAAAATTTCCCATGTTGCCACAATGGAACTTTCTTTTGACCTCGGCGCCCAGAGCGCCTGGCCACGGTAGTGGGGCTCTGGCAGCGATGGCGTCGTTACCAACACTGGCGACGCACCTTTGGAGGGCGCCTTCGCTGCACGAATCTGCTGCGCTGCGGTAATTCGGTTTGCAACGTGCATAATGAAGCAGCAGGCCACAACCTACGTCTCTCCTCTCTCTCCCACACTCTGTTGAAATGCACACGAAGACACACTTTATCGCCAGCTCTCATGAATTTACACCGCGAAAGGGAAAGAAGAAGGACCCATAATAGACAGAAGTAAAAAAGGGAAGAAATGGAGATTATTTTTATTTAAACAAATGTGGATTCGAATGAAATTCCTCTCTTTAAGGACTTTTAGTTGCTACTCTTATTACAAATTTCTTGGGACGCAAACTGAAGAAACGTGTGTGTCACTCTCTCAAAGGAACGCAGCAACATGAGTGGGTGGAAAATGTAATACAAAGGTAATGAAGCGGTAATATTTTTCCCTCAAACTTTGGCTATGTAGATAGTCTTTGGAATGCATTTGGATGGAATATCAGTAAAGCAATTAAATGAAGTTACATGATAAAACCACTGATTAACCAAAAATTAATTAGGAAAAGAGGCATCTAGCAGAATTGATAGAGAAATTAGGGCAATTATCCTAAACGAAACGAAGCAGGCTCAAATGAATAAGACTTTTTAGGAGAGCACGGGGCACATTGGTTTAATTTTGAAGCAACCTCCTTCAATGCGGCAGTAAACTATACATGAATAGACGGGATTGGCGAAAGAAGTTATGAAGATTGGCAAGAGCATGGAGAAATTAGAAGTCGTCTCTTCCATGAAATAATTCGCGATCCAAACAAAACTAAGTTTAAGTGACTTAATAATTACGATCGAAAAACCCAACTGCATTTCATTCAAAAGAAGACAACACATTCCACGGCTATCGCTAATTTTATTTGGTGTAGTCGTAACAACTTCTGCAACAAGGCGGCTCGGCTCGTGGGGAAGCGGGCGGATGTACGGAGAAGGATGAAGAAAGGGTACGCGGAGTCGAGAAGGATCCCTCCCATTCACCGGCGCAAAAAGCGACGCCCCCCCCTCCGCCGCCAACGCCCCCCCCCTCCGCCGCCAACGCCCCCCCCCTCCGCCGCCAACGCCCCCTTTGCCGCCCCCCATCCGAACCAACGGGGAGGTAGCATTAGCAAATTAATGTCTCCCCTTAACCTCAACACAATTACCGCTCTTTTCAGTGCAGGCGTGTCTTCCAGTGCACACAAACGTGCATGCCCACACGTACGCACAAGCACGCGAGCACACACGCGCATAAAAACACACATCTCAGACCCCATTCCCTTTTCAGGGTTCGCAAGGGGGAATGAACGGCGCTCTGCAGATTTTATGCGCACGCTGCCACTCTCTTTCCCTCGACGGTCTTTTGTCTCCTTTTTTGCTCAGTTCTCCTCCTCAGCACGAGAGGCGTGGGAGAGGGGCGGGAAGGGGAGATGTTGCGGGGTGACAAAAGAAGATGGCGTGATGACGGATTGGAACCCATCCGAGAGTGGTTGAGGCTACCCCCCGCCCTCCTCCCCTCCCCTCCCTCCTCAATCCGTCTCCGTTTTATTTTTTCATTTATTTTCCACGCCGCCGCGCCGCTCTGCTCCCCCCTCTCGGAAAACGAGGGCTCATTATTCCAAATATGTTCCATTCCGTTTTCGGAAGAGCTGAGAACCGAAAAGCACTTGGGGAAGAAGATTCCGTCCGGAAAGGGAGAGAGGGAGTGGCGGGTACATTTTAGAGGGGGGGGAGGGAGGATGGGGCAGAAGGGGGGAGGAGGAGACAGACAGAGAGAGGCACCGGTAGGGGCCTCTCGCGGGGCGAGAATGAATTAATCTGGGCGCGCAAACACTTTCGCTAATCACCAAAATGAGAACAATTGCCCGCGCGAATATCCAATTCCGAAATTCCAAGCAGAAAAGGTGGGAGAGGAGTTGGATTGTTGAGGATGGGTGTGGGCGGGGATGGGGAGGATCCCAGAATGAAAGTTCTGCAGGGAGAAAATCTCTTAAACCGTAGTATGGGATATCACGACCGCTCTCGATGCCAGTGCCTCCTTACTGGTCGCCGGTTGCCGACCCACGACACCCCAGGCCTTTGCAAGCCTACTGGACGCTTTTCAAAAGAAGGATGCTCTCAAAATCTTTACATATTTTATTATTTTCCTTTGCTGACTTAAGGAGAAAATTTTACACTGCAATAAACATTAATAAGTCCTTTCGCATCCCTGATTTTTGTATGTATTCCCCGATTTAGATTCAAAAAGAACTAATCAACATAAATGTCAGCCAAACAGGATGACTTGCGTCTTTGTTTACAGAGTGCAAGGGAATAAAATACCCTCAATCTTGTCTATTCTTGATTCTCAATGTTTAAATAAATTCCTAAAAATGGCTATTATGGGCGCATAAACAAGGACCGACCACTGCTAACATATCCGTTTGATGCAGCCGACATAATCTTAACGGAATTCCAGGGATTCGAGATGGCCAAGAGCGGAGAAAGGGAATCTTTCAATTTAAAGTTTTCCTCACAAATGTAGCTCGATGGTGCGATTTTGTTTGAACACACATTTTATTTTCAAGAGCCACGAGACTCGAAATTCAGCAATATTTTTTTAACGATACTTTATCATGGAAACATTTGTATAGGGGCGCATGTAAAGGTGGAGAAGTCTTAAAAATCATTCAAAATTCTTATATACGATCATTATGGTTTTCTTCATAATTAAAACTCGTAGGACTAACATATACCAATCAGTGAGACCCTTTTGAATGTTTGGATTCGTTTGTGTTGCGGAAAGAGGAGAAAAGTTTAGAAGTGACATACAGGGTTCGTCCGGAAAATAAGTGTACTGAGCTCAGGAAAAAAAATGTATTACACTTGTACATATCTTAAGCTAATATTCCTCAAAATAGGACCCTTGTGAGTCGATACACTTGTTCCAGCGGCGTTTCCATTCCTGGAACGCTCCCGCGAAGGCATCATCGGAAACCTCTCGAAGACACGTCGTCACGGCTTCTTTGACGACGTCTAAAGTACCGTACCGCGCTCCTTTCAAACTCCTCTTTATCTTCGGGAACAGAAAGAAGTCCGGTGGTGTGTGGATCGTTTTTGCAGTGATCCGCAAGTTGTGTCGCGATTTCCAAACGATTGAGTCTTTGATCATCACTGAGCACTTTCGGCACCAACTTTGCACAAATTTTTCGCATCTGTAATTGGTCCCTAATAATCTCGTGAACTATTGTTTTTGGCACATTACACTGCTCTACTATCATCCGAACACTAAGATGACGATCAGAGTTCAGTACATCGCGAACTTTTCGCACATTTTCGTCGGTGAGTGTCGTTGATGGGCGTCCAGGCCGTGGTTCGTCGTCGACCTCTTCTCTGCCCTCCACGAACATCTTGTGCCACCGAAAGATCATGTTTCTGGACATGGCTGACTCCCCGTAAGCCTGGTTAATCATACCGACAGTTTTGGTAGACGATTTCCCAAGCTTTACCGCAAATTTGATGGAATAACGCTGCTCCAACAACTTCGGCATCGCGTTCCGTGACGTGGGTCGAGCGTGGAGGTTCGCGTTAACAGAGCTCCTCACTACACCACAGCTCAGAGCCGACTGCCTTTTACAGCGTCGCTTGCCAACATACCCCCCTCCAATTGCAGCCCGTCAGAGCGGTGCTGGGCGCGCCTGGAGCGGCGTGAAAAAATCAGTACAATTATTTTCCGGACGAACCATGTATTAGAAGAAAGAACGAAAAAGTGGAATAAAACCAAGTAGGAAGATGTCACGGGAAAATGTCAGTAGTTGCAGGCGTGGAGTGATATCAAGCAAGCTGCCCTTTTTCAAACTAGGCGTTATATATACTTTTAATATCGGCTATCATATACAAGGAGGTAGAGGAGGAACGCATGAGTAAAAATATTATTTTTCCCAAAAAATATATTTCACAACCTTGTACTCCTTCAGTAGCGAATGACATTTCTTACCTAACCATTATATTTACACACATTTTCAATCATTACAAAATATTATAATGTCATGTTAAAGCAAATATAATGAATCAAAATGTTTTTTTTCCTCAGGGAGTGTAAAATGTGTTAGCGAATAACAATCACTAAATTTATATAGGAACCATTTTTCCATTGAAAATCAAATCTAAATACCAGCAAACATTAGTCAAATAAACTAATATCCATGCATTAATGTTTTCATATATACTTTTAATTGAAGTAAATGCGTTCCATTTCCACTTGCTACATATTTTATCACCGTTCAACACTACGAATGTTAAAAAAATTAAAATGCAATCAACAAAGCGAAATAAAAATAATAAAATATAGAGAGCAATTTAGGTTAAACACGCAAAAAACCATAACGGAAAAAACTGTCTGTGTTGGTGAGATTTTTAACTTGCAAATGTAGTTCTGATGTCATTATTATTGCTCAAAAGCCAAAATGACAACTGTCCGGTGTGTACTCAATTCTATTTCGTCGGTTAATAGTTATATGGTGTTGGTGTGCCCTAGTATAAAACATTCAAATGTGCGTTATAAAGAAAGATGAAAGATCTATCACGAAGTAAGAGGGAATAATTCGTGCACTTTTAGAGGAATTTACGAGGAGCTCGTAGCTGAAACATTACAAATTGAATTTGGAAAGATTCAAAAGAGATGGAAAAAATTACATTAAGGTAAGGATATCACGACGACAAATTTAGACATAGAAAGATAATATAATTTAGATTGGGTAGTTTTGGACCAGCCAGACTGGATTGCTAGAAAGAAGTAGAATTAAAGGTTTGGAAGATATTGGAATAAGCCCGTGAGAAGAGATAATAATCTCGCGAAACTACTTAATGATTTAGGAAAACATTTCCTCAAAAGATTTCGTTAGACATGCGTTAGTTCCCATCGATGGAAATGCAGGAGTATCAGAAGACTATAGAAAAATAAGGTTGATTTATTACGTAGCAAAGGTGGGTCTTAGGGGAATAAATAAAAGGATGGAGAGATGGACTAATGATATCTTAAGGATTGATCTTTTTGGTTTCAGGAACAAGAGATAGGTATGATGCCATAACAATAATGAGGTAACAAATTGGTAGTCTTGGATGGGTAGCTTAACGAAGAGAAGTGAGAACTGATTGTTCATTATTGATCGTGCTTTTCAACTAACATGCAGACGAAATGGTTAAAATACATCAGGAGATACTGAGTACTGGAATAAAATTCGGTGTATAATTCGTGAAATTAGTTAGGCTCCCAGATAAGACATCTTTTAGCAGCCTGCAGAAGGGGTCGTAGAATTTATGAGCGAAATGAACAATAAGTTTGATAGACATGGAAATAAATCAATATAAGAAAATGAAATTCTATAATGTTTTCGAGAGTTCCAAGTTAAACATTCAAAAAAGAGGGTAAAAACCAGAGAAAGTGGGTTCTACGTATCTTTGAAGTGCCTTGAACGAAGATGAGTAAAGTGATAGGAACTCAAAGAGAGCTATTGCGTTAGGCACGAGGGGGGAATAGATGATATGAACTTAGAGTAAGAATGGTATGAAAGGGCTTATCAAAGGTTTGAAATGGAGCGTGACTTTGTACGGCGCAGAAAATGTTCATTGAAGCCGTTTGATAACATAGATTTAAAGCCTTTGAAAGGTGAGGTTGAGAAATGTAGGAGTAATAAGTCGACGTCCTTTAAAAAACAACCTTAACTAAAAGATCACAAAATATATCCGTCCATGTCCAAAAAGTCCAATTGTACGGGGCCTGTGCAAAAAATGCGCGAGCTGGTGCAAATTGGCGGCCATGACGCGGACTATTACCCCACCCACTAGCAGCGCTAGTTGGCTAAGACCCAATGAACAGTATATAGTATGCTTGGCAAATCGTCGAGCTGTGCGCATGGTGCCAGTTATGTTCGTTTCTGTTGTCCTTGTTTTTACTGTTTTTCGAAAACGGAAATGATGATCATGGAGCAACAACGAATCAACATCATATTTTTTGGTGAAGTGCGCTAAACGTCATCAACAAATTATTGAAATTACAGTTGTTTATGGTGATAATTCTCTTAAGAAAACATCCGATTCCAAGTGGAGTAAGCGTTTTAAAGATGGCCAACAAGACGGATGATGCAAGGCCGGGACGAGCTTCAACCGTCTGTGTTGACGAAAAAATTGATCGTGTGCGGTCCCTCGTCCTTACCGATTGTCAAAAAACTGTCCAAATGATAGCTGATGAACTGAACCTATTTTAACCGAACATGATGGATGGATCCTTCGCCATGAGAATGCACCTGCACATTCAACATTG
Organism: Hetaerina titia; assembly: GCA_037158775.1. NCBI lineage: Eukaryota > Metazoa > Arthropoda > Insecta > Odonata > Calopterygidae > Hetaerina > Hetaerina titia. The sequence goes on along the minus strand of CM073778.1, from coordinate 11,366,461 downwards.
ATTGTTCGCCAGTTTCTGGCAAAATATTCAATCATCATCCTTGATTATCCTCCTTATTCACCAGATATCGCCACCTGCGACTTTTTAGTATTCCCAAATGAAAAAATGTGATGAGGGGACATCACCGAGAAGATTTGGACACAATAAAGCAAGAAATGATGAGACAGCTAAAAAGCCTAACTGACGAGGACTTCTAAGGGTACTTTAAACAGTGGAAAAGAAGATGGAATAAGTGCATAGCAAGGAATGGAGAGTACTTTGAAGGGGACAAAAGGGATGTAGACTAAATTTTGCAAAATTAATTTTTTATGGCCTCAGTTCGCCTATTTATTGAACAGACCTCGTACGTACACGCGCGATCATACATAATAATAAAACTGGTCAGAAGGTCTAAACATTTTTATTTCTGTGGAAATTACGATGTCGTTCCGTTTAAGAAGACAATACTTCCCCCGCAATTACATCCGTTTGGAGAAAGTAAAAGGTTACTTCGACATTCTGAGCCGTGTGTTCGAAATGAAATTCTCTGTTGAAGCCGGCTCACGCATTCAAACGCGTTGACAATGATCGAATCAACTGTCGGAAGAGTCTATCGGTGGAATGCAGGATAGACGCGATTCTCATTGACAGTCTACGCGAATCTGCGGAAAATAAGAACGACGGAAATTGTTGGACTGGCAGGTGTGAGAACTGTCGCAGCTCATTCTCATCATTTCGCCGGATGGAGAGAAAAGAGAGAAAGGGACGAGGCAAACACGCCGCTGCACTCCCTTCATTTGGAGCGCCTGCCGAGGCGTCGCGTCACCCAGACCCCATCCACGACGACGAGTGGCGCTCGAGGGACCCCACCAAGGGGCATCGCAACAGAGGGAAACCGTGGGTCATTCTTTCCCTTGCTTTACTTGCAATACTCACGGCGGTAAATGCAATAACTTCTTCCGTAATTTCACTAAAAACCAGCAACGTGGGCAAAAGCAGCCCGGCTACGACAGCTAAACAAGAGCACAGCGTAATAGAATGCGCCGCACTTTTGTAAAAGGAGTTTTTGAAAATAATTAAATTTGGCACTCACTGAAATTCGATCAATAATTCTTGTATACCAGAGAACAAAAATTAACTTAATTATAGGTCGCGGTAGTCCAGGGATAGAGCGTTGGACTACTGCCTGAGGGCTCGGGTTTGATTCCCGGGAAAGCCACCCTGGGCACCTGGAGTTCCACCCAAACTATTCGGGTGCCAGATCTTCCTGGGAAACCATAACCGCTACAGAGAAAGGAGCTGGCCCACCTACCCCGATGTGTGAATTTCACACGACATCGGGCTTAGTATTGGGTGAGCTCTACCATCACCTACCCCACCGACCTTCGGGTTGAATACTGTGTTTATGGTTTTTTTTATAGTGTACTGTACAGATATCAAGGTAGTTATGCTGTGAGTAACAAATATTAAAAGCTAAGGCTAACTAGTAATAAATATTCTAAATAATAACCTTCACAATTAATCAAATTCTAAAATGATCTTTTTAACTAAGGAACTAATCAAGAGATGATATTAAACTGAAAGAGGTTATAAAGGTGATTTCAAGTTTTAAATACTTCTTATCATAAGCATTGAAATAAAATTAAAGGCAAAGCCGCCTCTCAATATACCCTGGCCCCATCGTGAGAGCCTCCCCTGGTGGGAAGGCAAATAAAAAAAAAGATTTAAAATATCTGCCTGGGAAAAGACATCGACAGATTAATAACTTAAAGAGCGGATAATCCTTCGTAGGAGAAATAGATAATAAGTATTAAACAAAAATAAATAATGACATTATTAAGCAGTCTTTTTTCATTGGATGTCATATTACTAGAAATTTCTACTTTAGGAACGTATCTAAGGTTTCGCAAAAAAATCATTTTTTATGAGGAAATAATTCTTAAAATTAAATGCTATTTGATGAAATTAGCTATTACCTTTGGAAAATATACTTTCTCTTATTGAAAATACATTTTAATGGTAGAAATAAAATGCGTTATGCCACCTCCATATCATAGTTAAGGTCATGGCACCAAGCCTAAACTTAATTTAATTTTATTAGTAATTATATAAGTTTAAACTTCAGTAAATTTACTTGAAGGAGTGAAAGGACAGAAAGAGGAGAAAAACTTGTAAGAGTTCCCGGAAACACGTAAAAAGGTCGCGAAAAACACGATTTGCCTAAAGCACGGTGGAAGAGTCACACAAACCACACAATTTTTTATTCTAAATTGGCTATCATTCAATTATATGTTTCCATCCTTTAAGGACTGAAAAAAACCACGGTATTTTACCCGGTTAAACTCCACCGGGATCCAAGGAAAATAAGAATTTAGTTTTTTCTTTTGAGACCTTTAAATTAGCAAAAACCTAGAAGCACTGTTTTAAGTTGATAACTGTCCTAGGTATAAATGCTAACTTTGAACAAGAGATGAATAGAGACGGGAGAATTACGTGAATGTATTGCAAATGTACCGGTCTCGTTGAATAGCCTGGTCGTAAAGACCCAGATTGAGGGACAACCGTGTATCTCCTATTAGGTCATGTAGGGTAATGGGAAGAGGGGAACTGTTATTGAAACCTCACAGTTCTTTATGTGCACACATTGAGATCGTTTTGAGCCAAGGCTGTCATGAAAGAGTCAACAGCGTTAGTTACATCGCCTCACGGCGTGGTAATGAAAATCACCAGGTCGATTACCCATGCCACGGCGATTTGCCCTGCAAAGTGATTCCTCGACTCGTTTCCATGCCGTCTTATAAGGTAATAGCCACGAAGCTTAAGGCAGTGTCCGTGGCCGATGTGCCCAAGGGGATATGGTGCTGTAAAGCCGTTATTTCACTCACCATTACAAGGAAGAGGAAATGGCTACGTAAAGTGCCCTGTTAACTTCAAAGTTTATGTCTCGCTTATGCAATGGCAAAGCCCTGAATATAGTAATTGAACGTTCGTTTGCGATGCATTGTGTGACAGAATGAAAATCGTGGATTCCCAAATTCATTTGATGTCAAAGATATCAAACGTATCATCATGAAACAGTGGTTGGAAAACAGTAACAGGCATTTTAGAAACACTAACATAGAAAATAGTAAAAGAGCTATACTATGAGCATTTTGTGCACAATTAAAGAATATTTTGTACTACCATAATAGGTATTTTCCGTTCATGTAATGGTTAATAAAAACAAAGACCCTCACTTATTTCAAAGTAATACAACTTAAATATCCAAGTCTATCGTAAATTAAGTAGTAGCAGTAGTTGCATGTGATTTATTATGGGAGATAAGTGAAACTCATGTCCATTGCTTGGGACAGATGGATAATTTAGATGAGGTTTATCGCTCTTATGTTATGGAGCCTTCTTACTTTTCAAATTTTGGCTTTCACGTTATCGGATGGATTGTTTCCTCCATCCTACGTTGTAATTCTTTGTTAGATGATAGTATCTGGATTTGCATCCGCGTAAAATGACAGGATTTTCGCATGAATTTATACACCATTGTAGGTGTAGGTTTGCATGGATGTGTTGATTTTGCATGTGGATTTGTTCCCTTTTCCAGGTGGTGACCGAAAATACCCTGCCACACGCCCTTGCGGCGGCTTGCATGATATTACTACAAAATTCGATACTTTTGCAATAACTCTAAAACGGTACGTCGTACGGTAAAACGGTAAAAATACATCAAAACGGCTATATTTAATAACAAGTTCTTAAAAAGATCCTTTAAACAAAGCATAAATGAAGGAAAACGCATGGTAAATAAGCGAGATATGGCCGCTCAAAAAAGCCGATATCCCCCAAGAATGTTTTTTTAATAACTCCGAAACGGATAGAGATATAATAGCGAAATTTGGAATGCATATAAACCTTAATCTGATCTTGCAAAAAAAATCAATAAGAAGATAGTATGTAGATGTAGATTAAAGTAAGGCGCTAATGGCTGATACAACTAAACAATCTCTCCGATTGAAGGCATATTCGAATTTCTCCCTACGTGACACCCAAGTAGGGATCAAATACCACTAAAACAATCGGTAACCGCCGGGATTCGACTCAGGACTCTCCAATTGAGAAATCAGAGCACTAGCAATCACATCAAATTTTTTATTATTATTCATCTAAGGTCTAATGAATTTATTTTCGGAATTATTAACGGTTAAAAGTAATAAATGCTTTGCGAGATTCGTAAAAAATCTTCCCTCGTCACAACACCATATATGCTACTAAAATTTTTACAACTTATTTGAGATATAATGCAGCAGAAATTGGTACAGATTGATGAGAATGCTTGCTTAAAAAAATTACAATTACCTGACACTTTCTCGGATTCGTAGGATACTGTAACAAATGGATATGCATAAAATTATGACTACATTATTAATTAAAGTACAATCATAAATTTAACGCTCAAATAAAAATCACGCAGGTGATTTTATTGCATCTTGAACTTAATATCAAGAAACGAGAGGTTTTCCATTTCCCGCGTCATCTTCTAGTGATTCCAACCTCGATCGCCAGTGCACGTTGACATTACTGGTGTGGAAGCAAATTCTAGATTTTTAGATTTTAGAATATATTTTGGATTCTCGATTTTTAAAGATAAGATTCGAGATGTTTTGTGGATCGTGACTTGGTTTCAAGTAAGCATTAATCTCTTTGCGAGGCCGATGAGCTAGTTAACGAAACTCTGAGACCTGTAGAAAATCTCTCCGGGACGTTTCAAATCAAGGAGCCCACCGTCTTATCCCTCGTAGCACGTGCACCACCAACCAACATAAGATCTCTGAAGCGAATAGATATTCCATTTCAAGTCACGCATTCAATCCTCAACTATTTGCGATATACCCCCCACGCATTTCATCCCCCTTTGGATGTATCCTTCAACCCCCACCTAAACTTTCACGACCTCCTTCCCTCCCTCCCCTCTGAAGTCCATTTTTAAGCCAGCTTTAGAATTTAGCCCTCCGCGAAGGGGGATGCAGAGGTCTTGCTCACCGTGGGGACGAAATAAATGAAGCTCTCCCAACCCCAAAGACCACACCCCCGGTCCAAAATCCACCGTCCCCTCTTCCCCCGCCCCCGAGGCGCGTACGTATTCTTCGCGGCAGACGGCTGTCAGGGGAACAAAGTGGGAGCGGTTACGGGAGGGGGACTGCGGAGATGTATGGTGTACCGGGAAGGAGGAAGTTATTTAAAATGGAGGGAGAGACAGAAGATTCTTAGCTCGCGAGGTGCTTGGGAGGAATGGGGGACGGGGGTTGAAGCCGTTTACGTGTTGTTCCGGCAGCGGTCTTCTCCTGGAGGGGGGGTGGAAGTGGAGATCTTGGAGTGGTAGCGAGGGGTCTCGAGAGGGGAAGAGGGTGAAATCGCGCCTCCCTCGGGTGCGGCCGGTTTCAATGCACGCGGGCGCAGAATGGAGGGCACTCCCACCTCCACAAACGCGTAATATGCTCCTCCTTCCATATCTCATCCCTCCGAATACGAGGCGGGCGGAATGCAAGTCGACTCACGTCCACGACGCACAGCCAAGCGAAGTGACGCGCAAGAAACGGATGCTCGATCCTCGGCACTTGCCCTGCACCATCGCACGCGTGCGCGCCATTCCACTGCCCGCTTCCGTTAGCATTCCATCCGCCCTGCCTTCGTCTTAGCATCCTTCACAACGCCCATCTACCCCGAAAAAATCCATCTCCCCTCCCCCGCACCAGCCCACCTTTCTCAATTCAGATTCTGTTTGGCGCACGCAAAGAACGGAAAAGGGGATGGTGCACGGTGAGAGTTGTGTATCAGCACGCATCGAAAGACTTCTGATGATTGAAAACATTTAGAATCGCAGGAACTAAGATTTGTTTTTTCTAATGTTAGCAAAGGTATTTAAAATCCTTTTGACTAAAAAATAAATGCCTCAGAAGTTTTGAAGTATCACCAGGAAAAGACTAGTAAAGTTCTCAGAAGGAAGAGCTGGATAAAAGTTAACAATGAAAATTGCGAAAACAGTGTATGAAGAGATGAAATGCATTCCTCTAGAACTTCAAAAATGTCCAAAACAACGATCACTTTCAAAACCATGTTTTTCGTATGAGTTCATGGTTAGTAACAGCCTTTGGCAATGTGCTCATATAAATGTAAAAATTATGTTTACTGATTCTATTGCATTGAATACACTGACTATCCCCAATCGCTCAATTCGTATTGCTAAGAGTATGCTGATGTTATTTCACTTTGAAAAATGTCCGAAGATGTCATCCAAGACAGCTTGGTATTAATTGTATATTTTGAGAATTTTAGCATGAAATCAAACCCTGATGGCGATTTTAAGCATATTCTAAACGACTGGTGGCTAAAGGTTGAATGCAATATCAAATTCATCTTTATATTGAGAAATTCCATCAACATTGACCGGAAATCCAAATAACAATAGCCACAAAAACGTGAAGTAAGACAAGGACCATTAATCAATAGTGAAAAGCACTTTACTCTAGCAGCTAAACTTCCAATCGGGAAGAAAAGATTGCCATGGCAACGACACAATTGCGCGCCCGCCTCACTCTCATCACCCTTTCTTCCGACAGACAGGGTAGAGAGGATTTTCTGCAACTCCGAGGAGCATGGGGATGGGAAGAGGATATTGTCTGACGCCGAGTCTCAAGGCATTATTCCGAGGAGGGGAGCTCCCAGCAGGACCCGGACACGCCTCAAGCCGGCTGGGGATTATTCTACCGCTTGTGGGTATCAAAACCACGCCGTTAATACTCTGACGAAAGATTCTGTAGCCTTAATTAAGACCTGCATATCCGCAAATGCTGGTCCCGTCGCGCGGCTGACGTGTCAAACGCTCGCAATGATTCATACTCTCTATAAATTCGAGGATTCCGTGTGTCACTCGTATTCGGATGATTGACACTCGATCCGTGAGGTCTCATTTAATAACTGGGGCATCTCTCCGTATCGCTCGACTTGCTTCAAATGGCCTTCCCGAATAGTAGGCTTTACGCTCGCGATGGTGGCAAACGACAAGGCTTTAACTGAACCATTACAGGGTAGTTTAGGTAAAAACTAACGGGAAACTATTAAGACTCAACCAAATACCGAAGATAGGTTGGCAAATGGGTAGCCGTTAACTGTAGGTTTTCTAAAATAGATTGATTGTAATAAATGTTTCATCAAGTCCTGTGGTATACAAAGGGTTAGAGCATCCAGATGATATGTCGAAGATTCTAAACTCAAATCCAGACTTATTCACTATCAACTAAAATAATAAAAATGGTGTGATTTCATTGGTAATTCCCGATGCAGGTAACCAACACAAATGCAACATTTCGGAATTAATATGTACCTCAGATATTAAAGAAACATAATTTATGAAATAGATATCTCCACCAAATTCTATAGTTAATCTTTTTGGTAGCCAATAATACTTTTCTGGAGTTCTCCATTGGTCATTAAATACGAGTATATACATGTTACGTGTACGAGTACGTATATCAGCCTGACTTCGGTTAAAATCAATGTCCTAATGTGCGGATAAATAGGTAAAATCTTTTTAGTTTGGTTCTATTTATAATGCTGCCTCCAAACATCACCAAATTTAACTATAGCACATACTATGAGGCAAACTTATAGAGTGAAATAAACCCCATGTATCAAAAGAAATAATACAACGTATCAATGAGTATGGGAATAGTCGCAATGGAATAGGTTTTGTTTTGCACTCAAATCAAAACGCACCAACTTGCCTCGGGTGGCCCAAATTGATGACCAGCCGTGAAAAATTTCAACAGACTAGTACGATGGAAACCGGCGCATGTCGGCCATTTAGCCATCGTTCGTACAAGCAGAGAAGGTTAGGTTAGACAATCGCCGCACGTCGGTTTACTGAAAATAAGTGAAGCCTACGATGCTTCAGAAATGGTTTCTTAAACGTTATGAACTCCGTAATTGTTCTCGCAGTTTGCTCATAGAGTGTACTTCTGAATATTTTTGTACTATTTCAATCAGTTCACTACCAGCCATATTGGGAGATTTTGGGATCACCATATTCGAAAATAACCAAATTAAACGCTTAATAATAAAAGTCATAATTTATTATTAGGCCTCTAATTTGCGTCCAGATACGATGTAATTATAAAACCTTGTAGCCCATTACTAAAAATAAGTACCCCTGTTATCTCACGATTTACTACCTGAGGTGCCAGTTTCAACTAAAATTATATCAACGTCACTGCCCTGGGGTCAAACCTTTAGATAGCAACATCATTAACTCCGACAACCTCTCCGGTCCATCTAAACTCCATAAACGTATATTGAGACCTGCCTTGAAGCTTCATCCGAAATTAGCCTTTTGCCTTTATCAGGAATACGTTGTTTAAGTTTCATCTCAAGATAAATGGTAAGTAATTCTAAATTATGATGCAATGACCAAGACACTATTGTGTATAACCATAGTAAACTGACCTTAAGAATCAATTACCATACTTTTCGTAACTTTGCGAAGAATTATTTTCATTCCGAAAGCCCCACACGTCGGCCCAGGGAGCAATTTAGCGATGGCGGAGAAAGGACCCCGAACTTCCGCCAACTTGAGATTGCGAACGCGTCTTCGGTAAGCAGGAAGCAAAGGCGAGAGACATAGGGGTTCGTGGAGGGTTGGAATGAGGGGTGGGGAGTGGAGAGCGAGTATATAACAAAACGGATGTAAGGGAGGGATTTCTTACATCCGTTTCTCCCCGGCGACGACGGCGGGACCTCCGAAGAGGAGCGGAGGGACTTTCGGGCAAGCACTATCCCTGCTTAGGAGGGAGTAGCTCCAGCTGCCCAATGATTGCCCCCGAGGATCAGGCCGGTCCTCAAAAGCTGTGAGACTATCTGGGGGCTATAATCGGGTCTTAGGAGGCAGGAGAGGGGCCGGAGGAGCGTAGAGGGGGTGAGAGAACGAGACGAGGGTGATATCTCCCGGGAAGCATAATGGGGGCCGGGGCGAGATGGAGGGAAGTTCATGGGGGTGGAAACGGGGATCTGAGAAAGAGAAGGGAATGAAGGAAGGGGTGGCTCTCGGATGGGAACAGTATTACCGACGGGGTGTGATAGGCGAGAAGGAGGATGGCGGGGTGGGGAGAGGGAGGTTTTAATAACGCGGAACAGTAAGTGAAACACGGACGCAGGGGGGTGGCGATGGTGCGTTCGTGTTAGGAGGAGGCCGTAGGAGGACGGGGGTTGTCGGAGGTGCTTTGGGGGAGGGGGATGGAAGAGGGGTTTCGGGAACCCAGCGTTGGCGTTGTTGCGTGCTGCAGGATTAATGTCCGGAGGCACGCGGCGGGGGCGGACAATATATCGAGGGGAGGATGGGAGGCAGAGCACAGGGAGGCTGGGGATGGGTCTAGATGGGTGGGTGAGGGGGACAAGCGATGGATCCGAGCCCTTCCCAAACTTATCCTCTTGGGTGAACCCAACGGGCTGCCAGTTTGGAATGGGGCATGGGGCATTTTCGGCACTAAAACTGCATCCTTTTGCCCTTTATATGAAGGGAACTTGGTGATTTTTCCAACTAATTCAATCAATATTTTCGTATCAATAATTAAATTCGAAAATCTTGTTTTTAGATGGAAAACTGGCATAAAAAACCATGATGTTGACAATTTTGAAGAATGAAAACATTTGCACTCAATAATATTTTTAAATCATCATTTATTTGCAGCTAGAGATATTACGAATTTTTAATAAGAAACAAATAGAACTAACGCACAAATTTTGAAAATGAATTCCGTGGTTCCGAACTTGAAGGCCGAAAAATACCTTTTGTTTTTGTATTTCGATTCCCTTGAAAACACTTCGCTCGTACAAATAACTGTGACAGTGCCCATTTCAGGCAGATTATTTTCGACGTGTTCAAATAAATATTTTAAAAATGTATTGGAAATATAAACAACAAATATGAGAAAAAAATATTTTGTGGAATTTTTTCTGGTAAATAGTATAGATCATTTGAGTTTAAACAAAGAAAGATACGTGATTGATTCTAAGACATAATTCCCGCTCTTTATTTTTACAAGTCGCTTCATTACGAGACAAGGTCACTTTTATTATTAGACAACCAAGAGCCGTGAAAAATTCTTAGTCCAAATATTTGTAGTAGTCCTAAAATTCTCTCCACAATTTTACTGAAATTTCTGGTCCATTGCTAAGATCCTCATTACGGTAGCTTCATCATTTAAGTACTCACAATTAATGGGTTAGTTGATGGCGACCGAGCACCTAGATGCTCAGCTATTAAGAAACTTGAATTCATAGACATTTTTAATAACATGACTGTAATTCTTACTCCAGAAAATTCAATCAGGCCAAAGAACAAACCTAACCTACTTCCCACTGGACTGTTGAGAAGATAATAAGGCTTTTTACCAAACCTTTATTAAATACTAAATTAACATTGTATAAACTTGTAACCTTTGCAGTAGACCAACTCCAATGAATTGAGCAATTTACACGTGATATAATCTAGTCTGAATTATCCTTATTCAATATATTATTCAAATTGAACATTTCTTAAAGAAATGCTCCTATGTCAACGTGGTCATATATTACATTTTAGAAAATTTGAATTTCATTGAGACTAGGGCAAAAATACAAGATGGATTTAACGTATTATTGAGGAACTGAAGCTGGAAGCAAATATATGTTAACTTTAACTCTAATATGCTTCAATAATTCAAAAGAGGATCCCTTTGAATCAGTTAATTGCTCTTTTTAACCAATCATTGTTTTCATGGCAAAATGAAATATATCTAGTAGGTCATTGTTAGAAAGTAAACATGTAAAAAGAATCATTGTTGGACGAGATTAGGTGAACTTTAACTATGTAATTCAAAACCTTCGATAATTTAATTCGGCAATCATAAGGTTAGAAAAGTTATGGCAAAACTAGCCCCATCTTTATACTGATAACAAGAAAATGGGTAATTTTTTTAAAGTTAACAACAAAAAATCGAGAATATTCTCAAACTCAACTTTAGAAGATTGATTTGTGCTCGAGCTAAAGAGGAAATGGTAAAAAAATAAGAATGACACTTCGAAAGACTTTTAACAATTTTGAAAAGTAGACCAAAGAAATAAAATATTTATCTCTTTTAATTTGAAATTTCTTGTCAAATCCTTTCGTTGCTGATGTAATTTGTGAGAAACATACTTTTGCTACACCAAAGATCTTGGATTTCCTTTATTTATTTCACTGCTTTTATTTTGAAGAGTATTTTTACAGATCCCTTTAATTGAGCCAAATATTAGACAATATTTTATAGTAAACCATGCCCAATTAATATTGACAATTTTTCTCAAAACAATAATGTTCAATGCGTGCCCTATATACAAGTCCCTATCAAATTCAATGGCCACATGTCAATTTCAATGTATTAACTATCCAGGGAATCTGTGCCAGATAATATCCTCCCATATTTTGATTCACTGACCTGAATAGAAAGATTTCCATCTACATCAACGCCGTAGCATGCAATCCATCAGGTATTATGTGGCTGGGCTTGTTTGGTAACTAACTTTCAGTTATTAAATGGGTGAGTGCTCGAATCATTGGTTGAACACTAGAATTACTGACCGTGGTATTTTCGTTGCTCAGGTTTCCTTTTGTTATAATACCTATTCGTGTAAGAGAAGAAAGAGTACCGAATCTATTGGCGCTGCATTCTATCTCAATTGTCTTAATAAAATGGTCCAATCTGCCGATATTATGAGGGGTTCACATTATATATACCCTTCTTTACACCTTTCTTGTTTCCTACATAAACCCCTACATACCTAACGCGCCAGATACATGATTGGTTTTTGTAAATGTGACGTCCAAATACCATATTTTATCTGGACATTGTGTTTTGACCTTGCCATTAAGTACGCGGTGTTGAGTCAACAATTTGTTTAACCAAAACGTGATTGTTTTATATTTTCAGCATTAAATTTTAAGCCATCCAATCCTTGCACCAATCTGAAATATTTTGTAAATTGCTGGGAAACAATAGCCTTGATCGACTGGTTATTTTCATCAATTCTAGGTCACTTTGCCCTCCGTAAATAACCCAATGCTACTATTCACATGGGAAGTTATATCGTTGGAATGGATTTGGAAGCGTAGGGGGCTTATAATATTACCCTGCTGCAAGGCGGATGTTGTAACTACGTCATTCAAACTTTTGCTATTCAATACTATATTTTCTTTATGGAGCAATAAGAATGGTCTAAACCAGTTAACTACTATCTCATTCAATTTAAAATTAATTATTTTAAATATCAGTGGATCGTGTGTGGTACTTGTTAGGATTCCTTGAAACCTGAGAAAAGAATCAATTTATTCTGTTGTCCTGAGCAAATCGTGAATATTGTGCTTCCCATTATAAAGTATTTGAAACCTGTGCCAGCTTTGGCAGCCTACATTTCGAATGTCACCGAAAATCATCAAGTTACTAAATTTCTAGTAATTAGTAATTACTTCGAATTCCTCGACCACCCTTGTAGATTGAGGTAATCAGAGCCATCTAGTAGTTTCGAGGAATTCATCCTGGAATGAATGTGGAAGAGGATGACCCCAAGAACCCAGGATCTGGTCAGATGACACCCGAGATTTAGATTTCAATATGGAAAAAGTGGCTCTATTACCAAAGTTGGAATCTCCGATAGTAGGAAATGAAAATACAAATAGGAGTTATCTAGGAGGGTTAATAAGATGAACAATATCCTTAAGATAACGAAATGGGAGGGAGTATGAGACACCCGAAATTCTAATACATTATTAAGACAACTGGAACCGTACTTTCAAACTGAAAGTTGGTTTGATAAGTGCGAGTGGATTTGACCTGACCCCAACGGCGGGTGGAATTATCATACTGGGTTGGAGGGTTGGCGTTCCTTCCACTATCAACTCCCCCAGTTTTCCTGTTATATCTGGCACCCGAAAAATCACGTAGCTTGGGTGAAGCTGAGGGTACCCAAAGACATCACCACGAATCAAACTCGGGCTCTCCTGTCAGAAGTGCAGTGGTTTATCCTATATACTACCACCACCCTAAGATTGGAGTAAATGTTCAATTTAAGTTAACTTTTTTGATTTTAGGCCAGATACGGTTGAATAATATATTAGTTTGATATAATAGAGGAAAAAAATCTCGACTGATAATTGGAACATTTTAAACCTATCAAATATCACAAAACATTGGATTTCCCTAATTGTACAAGTTGCAGATATTTTTAAACAGAGTTTATTTCAAAAGTTAAAACACTCTGATTTCAAATGTTTCGAGCAATGACAAATTATATACGTCTCAAGGAATATCTTTTGACCAGTATTTGTATTTCAATAAGAACCTGTTTATAGCTCCAGAGAGGTAAAATGATTCCATAGAATATTTCGGAACTTCTGCGTGAACCTCGGAGCACACTAAACACAATAAACATCTAATGTAAGTTCCTTTTATTAATAATTTCACGTAATGAGAATCACTTTTCCGTACTCACTCAAGCGATGAAACCATAATGTCCGAAACTTGAACGAGTCCAAAGGAAATCTGGGCAAATTCTTTCCAAACCCATAGGATCTTACCTGCAAAAAACAAAACATCAGAATATTAGCAAGGGATAAATACTTTAACTAAATAAACAAACTCTCACTTTTAGAGATGAAGAGAGAAATAGCACGCAAATTGCATGAGAATTAAATTTCTTACATTACATGGTAATGTTTTGTGTATTCTCCGAGCATTTAGCTTAATATTAAACAACAATAATGATGAAATAATTATACATTTTAATTTAGTAGAAGATCAATATTTACATTCCCACTAAACTTTTCTTTCAACATTAAAAGAAATCAATATACAATAAGCCTATGTAATTTTAAGGCCATCCCTATGGACTAAAAGCTTGGCATAGTGGAGGAGCTCGTGCGTTTCGATGACCCCTAGAGCTGTTCTGGCGAGAGCAATGATAATTACTCCTTGTCGGGTCACTCCTGCCCGACAGGTCGAAGTGTAAGAATCATGCTCGGCCGAGAGGGAGGTGAAACTTCAGCAGTCGTCATGAACGATATCCTATCAAAACGAAAGAAACCGCGACGAAGAAAAGACCAAACTTGTTAAAATACGTACTTGGGAATGTTATAATGATATGGAGGGTTAGAAAATATGAAGCGATAGATGGAAAGAGGAAATATAAATGACCAACGTCTAGTTTGCCAAGGGTTTGCAAACATTGCTGTGAGCATTGTAAATCCAGATGATGGGAATAAATTCAAGACAAACAAGATTGATGCAATTTTCGAGCAAGATGAGGCGTAAGTAACACATTTAAATAGGCGTTCATATACTAGAACAAATCCAGGGGCAGAGTGTTGAGCTACTGACCCTAGGGCCTGGGTTCGATTTCCGGGCAAGACTCTCTGGGAACCTGCAGCTCAATCCAAACTATTTGATTTTCCGGGTGCCAGATCTTTCTGGGAAACCATAACTGGCACTGGGGTAGGAACTGGCCCCCCTACCCTGATGTGTGAATATTCACACGCCGTATAGGACTTTATACTTGGTGAACTCTACCGTCACATACCAAACCGATCATTGGGTTGAATACTGTTTATTGTTTTTATACTAGATCAGATGGAAGTTTCCCCACCTCGAAATTTTTCAGACCAAAAAAGTTAAATTAGTAAGGGCATAAGAGTATAAAACTGTAGCAAGAAAAGAATCTGTTAAAAGAAAAAGGGAATTGATAGCAGAGACGCTGAGCAACAATCTTGAGAAACGATTTGCCAAAAAACAATAATATGAAGGTAGTAAGAATAAGCAAGATGATAGACGTTCATTGGAGGATTTTGAAATGTGGATGTGGAGAAGGATGGAAAAAATTAAATGGATAGAATGGAAAACAAATGTGGACGTGCTAGGCAAGGCGAGGGTGGAGAGGGGAAAGGTGGGAGAAATCTAAAAGAGGCATGAAAGATGGATACAGAGCATTTTTATTGGGAATGGGGTGTTGAAGACTGATGGAAGGGAGAACATTAGGCAATCGAGGAAGGAGAAGGAACAGGGTGTTCATGCTGGACGGAATGGATGAAGACAAGTGGTGCCCGGAATCGAAGAGAGACTTTGATACTGCACTGTCCGAGGTCATATTTGGTTTTTTGTCAGGAGAGGTATTTTAATGTACCTTTTTACGATTGTTTCGGCTGTACCCATCCAAAACCAACCTTAAACCCTTAGGACACCTTTAATCATTATACCTCAAAGTTTAGTTTTGGATGATACATGACCAAATGAAATCAATTTGCCCAAGCCCTGGGAAGGGTTACATTGAATTTCTTAATTCTAATCATTTTTTCCACCGCAGCTTTATAATGTCATGAGTCCCGGTGTGAAGAGGGCTGCGATGAGTTACCAGGCGTCAACTCATCTGAGCTCCAACCCGCCCCTCTCTCACGGATTGTTGCCTCTGGGCAGTCAACAATGTCATCGATCGTAAAGAAAGAAAAGAAAACACGGCAATTCCACATTTACACTTTATTTAGACGACCATGGTTTCACCACTGGGCGTGGTATTTTCACCTGAAGATGCCACGCAGTGGTGAAACCATGGTCGTCTAAATAAAGTGTAAATGTGGAATTGCCGTGTTTTCTTTTCTTTCTTTACGATGGAAAATTCCACAAAATAACGGCTAAAACAGTCTCTTATAATGTCATCGATGTTTGAAAACGCACATCGATCTCCTCCGCCCCGCCCACATAAATTTTCCTCCACTCTTTTCCTCTTCCTTCCCCGCACTTACACCCCCCACGTCATCACTCTCCAGTAAATGCTGTCCAGCGATTTGATTCCAATTCAGGCCAATCTAATAATCTTAAATCGTCACCCAAAGTTCCTCGAGATCGATATTAGAGGATGGAGAAGTATAAGGGGAAGATTGTTTGGAGCAAACGGATAGCTAAATATAATAATATGGATAATTAATAAAATGTTTCGAAAAGAGTATGTCAATATTTAAAAATAAAATGGATTCTTAACAAAATATTTATAATCGCCACCATAACTGGGTCGCATAACTATCATCTAACGAAGTTCGTAGTTTTGCGTTCCATTTTTGTGCGCATTTAGAGTTTCAATGTGCGCAAACTTTTAGAGTTTCATCATTAGATTCCTGGTTTTGTTTCTACGCTTACTTTAGGAAAGACAAAAAATGTTGTTTTTCTTGTTAAGAAATTCTTATGATGAAAGTAAAATCATAGACATTTCGTGAATTTTACCGCATTGAAATTTTCGAGACTATATAAATACATATTATTTTCTTAATCTCCAAAGCCTTTTAAATTTACCTCTCTCTGACAAATAGTTGAAGGGTGATGTGCCAACTAGCCATCGTAAGAAATAGCATAGGAGAATTATTCATTGGAATAAAAAAAGTACGTTCCTACATACTTTTGGAAGCTAAATTCGTCAATATTCAGTTTTAAATGCATATTTTGTGCCTTATGAAGAGATCTACAAACATAGTTGATTGTTTGTTCAACAATTCGCAATGGTGACTTCCCGCCTCGTGAATGAAGCGGGTGTCACTGCTCAAGTCACAATCCAGGAGTAAAACAACGCACGAAGAACTTGAAGACGTAATTCCGTCGGAATGCAAACGGAATAGAAACGAATAGTCTTGCTGCTTCTCCTCGAAGACACCGCAGAGAGGAAGAACAAATAATTTCCGCCTAAGTGAATCTGAAGCAGTTTCACTGAACGTGATACAACCGCTACATGCCTTGTTTGCACTCAAACGTGATTCCTTAAATTACGTTTTATGGGATCCTTGGAACTCGAAATAATTCCACTCGGAACTATTACTAAATAGATTACTTACAAAGCCGATGAGACTCAATTATACGCCGAGTAAATAGTTAAAGATAGTTTATGACTTTAATATGACCCTAAGGGTGGAAGATCAACGTTGGAGGAAATTGAAATTCGATATGGAGAAGAATGTAAAAATATCATTTGGATGGAGAGGAGACTAACATTGAAATTTCATGTATACGTTTGACTGGGAGGAAGGGGTAGTTTACAAAGGTATTACGGAGAGGGAAGGAAAAATGTATTGAAAAGATTGAGATATGCTAGCACGCCGAAGGCTATTATAGGAGGGAGAATGGTGTGGGACATTGAAAGGAAGGAAGAGTTTTTGAGCGGCAAGGAGGCGCAAAGAATGAGGCAATGAATGAAAGGCCAGATATGGGACCAGAAGGAAGAGAAAATCCAAAAGCCAATCGTTAGAACATATGCATCAACTTACTAATTACTAAATTCAGCTCTCTTAGGAATTATTTCTTTCTTTTTCAAACAGACGGCTATCGAACTTGCTGATAAATGACACAAAGGCGGAGGCGGAATCGGAAATCCGCCAACCGTCAATGGTGAATACGTGGCTCTACGCGCGGAATCTCCCACGATGGAGCCTTTCCTAACTTTGCGCTTCTTGTTGGCGTGAGGGGGCATCCCCTTCCCAACCACGCCGTCCCCTGAGGCGAGACGACTGGGCGAGCGAGGAAGCGGGCATGACTGCCGGGGCACCCGGAAACCAATTCACGCGAGCGAACATTAAACGCGCTCAGATTTTTGGATCGAGTGGAAAGGAGGGCCAGGCAGAATTCGCGATTGGGACGAATGCGAGCCATTGACACCCGTTGGTATCCAGGCAACGCGCGGCAGAAGATGCGACTCTGAAGGGTGACCTATCCACAATGAGCGCGGGACAAAGTACGGACCTTCTTCTTGGCTATGCTTTCACAAGAGGGTCGAGATAATGATGAAGAAGTAGTGGAAAATGAAAGAAGTCCCAGCAATACTAAAAAACCTAAAAGCGTAAATATTCGTCACACACGTGGGAAATTTCTTTGAGAATAATAATGGAGCATAAAAAAACAGACAAGAATTTTCAAATATGTTGAAATTTTATGTATAGTAGGAAACCATATTTGTAATTAACGTACGAAATTGTATCAAAGAGACTATAATGGGAGCGAAAATGATTTTGCTTTAAAGACAGCTGCATATCAGACTTCGGTCCCAATTTTTCTCTTTATCCCACAAACCTATGATAGTTCATTGGCTCCATATCGTACAGTGTGAGATATTACTGTTGATAAATTTAAATTTCAATTGCGAAGAATTTAGAGCTTTGCCACGATCTACGATATATATTTTTATAAAGCATTATTGGTATTTATTGGCAGTTTGTGCAAAGATTTTGGTTGAACTTTGTAAGTCTCCATTCTTACGTGTATCTCATGTTTTAACTTGGTTTCTTATCTGTACACACGTCATTGCAGTACTACGTATGGTAATGCTAAATATCATTTCCTTTATGAATAGCCAAAAGAGTGCAGGTAGACATGTTATTCATGATTGATATCATTATATTTTAGCCACCCCTATTCTCTGTATCAACTCAAGGAAAATCTTGTTCTCAAATATTTTAGCCAAATTATAAAGTACCCAAATTTATCGGCCACATCTGCACTTCTTTGGCTGTTCATAGAGGATATGATATTTAACATCGCCGTACTTAACAATGCAATGACGTTTCCACAGATAAGAAACCCAGTTAAAACATGAGATATACGTACGAAAGGAGATTTTTAAAGTTAAAGCAAAAGTTTGCACAAACTGTCTATAAATACCAAAAATGTTTTACAAAAATATTAAAATACAAGAGAACATTTATTGCCCATTTGCTTATCTCTTTTTTTTACTCAACAATCGTACAATATGTTAGTTGTATGAGCTGAGTAAGAAAAGTACAATATTCGTCTCATTATTCTCCTACTAAAACGTCACTCATGAAAGATAACTACTGGAATAATGATTGCATTATGAGGAAAAGAGACCCCATACTTAAAAAAAGAATTCGCTGATAAAATGGAAGAAAATTTAAATACCATTATTACATACGGAGTGTTTTTGCATGTTTTAGTATTTTCCTTTATTAAATTGGGAACTCAAAGTTTCAATGAAAATATGCATAAAATAATAGGAATTGAAAAAGGTTAAAATAATAAAGAAGAAGATATGAGGTGGGAATAAGATAAAACAGTGAAATGGACGGAGGAGAGAACAAATGAAGATGTAATAGGCTCGGTATGGGAAGAGAGGTTGTCGTTGGGAGCAATTCGAAAAGGGAGGAAAATAGTATACGAAATTTGAAACGAATTAAAATTTTCAATAGATATTTACTAAAAATAAGATTCATAATATCTCATGGATGGGACAATTTTGGTTAAGCGAAATAGGAGGAAAAGGTAGTGTCTTGAAATGGGAGATAGAAAGAGCTGAATAATAACGTTTCCACCGTAGAATATACGAGTGTTTTAGTTATGCTGTGCTTTAGAATATTTGAGCCCTTTGGAAGGCGATGGAATTGGGTAACAGGGATCATAATTCATCAGAAAATATTTATCACCTGTTTTGGATTATTAACTAACACCAAAGTTCAAAGTCTTGCCGATCATGGGAAGGATTAAAGCCCTTAAGGATTCCAAAGTTCCAGTCCATTGAAGGCATCAAAGACGGATGCAGGAGGCTGACCTGAAAGGACGAGACCTCCTCATCATGTACGTAAAGTGTGCTTGCCATTTTTGTGAAGCAGTAGTATGCAAACGTTTGTGAGCCCAACTTGGCCGTAGATTACTTGCGTTCTCTACGGCCGTAACCTCGCAACACAACCTACAAGCTATAAGCCTGCTGGTGGAGTCCACGCAAAGCCCTTTGCCATTTGTCCCTGAGCAGTAGATACTTCACGAAACAGAGCACACTGAATTGGAGGGTGGATGAAATACACGCAGCTTCCGATTCGCATATTCCGGCTGCGTATTATTTTCGTAACCGATAGCAGCCATTCACGTGACCGCCTCAGTAGCGTCATGGAAACTCACGCGTGGGGTTAGTTAGTTCCCGTGAGCAGCGGCACTTCTAAAAAGTAGCAGGAAGAGGAGGAGAGGGGCGTCGAAGAGAAGTGAAGTCGATAGGGGTGGGTAGGTAGGAGGGTTTTGGAGAAAGAGGGTGGGTTTTGTGTAGAGAGAAGCTCAAGCGGGTGAAAGTTCTCGAAGAAGGACTCTTCGCAGAGAGGGCGATTAGGCCGGGGGAGAGAGAGTGGAATGCTTCGTGGGGGGGAGTGAAGCGGGGCGGGACTAGTCGAACAAAGAGAGGGAAGGAGAAGGGGGGTGGAAGGGGAGAGGGGTGTGTGGGGGAGGAAGGGCGACATAGATGAATGGAAAGGGGAGGCCTTTCCGAAAACGAAACTCTTTCCCCCCACTCCCTCCCTCCGAACCTGTAACTTCGCCGCTCTGACCTTTTCACGGGAACGACCGTGAGATGGGGAGGTTGGGCGTGGGGAGAGGGCGCGCTTGTGCGTGAGCGAGGGGAAGAGAGGGAGGAAGGGGGAGGAAATGGAGGAAACTGAAGGAAAAGGTTTGCACTGTTTGGCGGTAGGACCGAGAGTGCGAGGAAGTGGCGGAGAGAGGTAGGAAGTGGGAAGGATTGGAAGGAACCCTTTTCAGAGGGGAGGGCGGAGCGGGGATGGGCGGAGGTGATCCCACGGGGAGAGAAACCGCTTCAACTCTAAACTATCAAGTCCGGCTATTCACACCGACGGCAAGGACTTGGGAATTGTCTACTTCTTTCATTTAAAAGACAATAACGGAACTCAACTACGAGACCTCCATGCGACTCCACAACAAGGGAACCAATCGAGTTTTTTTAACTCCAGCAGCCAATTATTTTCGAGCATGAATCCTAAACCCATATTTCTCTATATGGACGATTTATTGGAAATCGGGATGGTGCGGTGACTAGCGTACTGCCTTCCCAGCCAGAGGGCCCGGGTTCGAATCCTTGGCGATGGCAGATATTTTTACGTGATATCCCGATCCCTGATTAAAGGTACTTTGTGAAGGGCACTTTCCCGTGAGTACAACGTCCCCTCGGTGCCTTTCGTTAAAAGTAGCATAATGCCGACACCGGGTTTCTCTCCACCCTTCATCCCATCCTATCCATCCCTAATGGCGCAAATGAGCTCAGCTGTCGGTCGCCTACCCTAAATACTACTACTACGTATTTACTTGACGTAATTACTTCTTTGCATTGAACTTTTTTCAGGTTTCCTTTCATATCTGTCTCCATATCTTGAATTATTTTGCCCTAAAATATCGTAAGTACACCATTCCCCAATTTCCTCACGCGATAACTTTTCTAGATACTTCATTTGTCCCGAACGAACGCTCCTCATAGTTCTGTCTTTCGCCCTCCAATTACGGTGAACAATTAATTTCGCTCTTCGTTCGGGAATGACAGGGGCAGGCTGAAGTTCGCAACGTCGTGGGGAGTCACCGGTGTGTGGGCTGCCAGGTCAGAGCAAAGGAAGAGTAGCAGGGGTACCTCTCTTGTAGAGGGAAATCAAGTTCCCTACGAAAGCGAGACGGTCCTAGCCAATCACATTCTGCCGCGACACGCGGACGGCTTCCCCCTCCCCCTTTCCGATTGGATCACTCCACATGACAGGCGGACGACTGCCTCCAGCAGACGACTCTTGGCAAAGATATTTCTTTTCTACCCTGATTTGGGCTCGAGGCGGCACTGCAAAGCGCTAGGGATCGCAGGAGAGCCGCGACAGGTGGACATGGAGATGGATTTTGAACTGTCGATCAAAAGCAATCGTATAGTAAAATCGATGGCTGGAATGGCCGATATTCAGGTGGTCGCTGCAGAAGAAAATCCGATATTCGATTTCTCTACCCCGATAAACCGGTATTTTATTTTTTTTTGAATCACACTGACGAGTAATGTGTCAGCACAGACACATCTCGAATGGCTCCATGAAAAATCCTTTTTCAAACGGTTTTAATCTATGAGTATCATCACTCCAAAAATGACGCATATACGTAACATTTGGAAATATACATCTTAGTAGAAAAATTCATTGGAATTCAAGACTTGAGCCTGAAGCGCTATTTGGTATGGTAAAATATTGTGACAGCTACATTAATCGAATTTTGCTCTTGAAAGCACATGCATATATTTAGTTTAGTTTACATACGTCAGATGTGTCGAGAGGTACCGTCACGTAGGAACCAAGGCCGTCGATATGAAAACAAGACAGGCTATTTCTTCTTACGTTGGTGAATGTGCGTTCAAGAAATTAAACTTTTCTGATACGAGAGCGAAAATGCATAGAGTAGACGTCTGAATATTCTGGCTGTATAATTTATTCCTGCGTTGCCATTTCAAACTAATACATTTTAGGTGCATAAAATCTACGTGTTTCATACATTATAAAATGTAACTTTTAACGCTCTTAGTGAACTTTCGAGTCCTACCTCGCCTTCAAACGTATTAGGTTGAGTTAAAAGTTAATACTGATTGATTTGATAAAAGCTCTCAGTCGCCTAAAATACTGCAAGATCCGATTTATTTGAGTAAATACACAATACTTATAAAACGAATCTCATTTATTAATATTTAAAAAATTCACTGGTTTGGTTCCGTGATACATTTATTTTTTATTTTATCTATTTTAATTGAGACTATCAACAATTTAACGTAGTTTTGATCGTCCAATACTGTTTCATACTTCCTCTATTCATCCTTCTATGAACGGTATGAGTAAGATAGGATCTCACAAGCGGGACTTGGAACATTGGATTATAATATAATCTCTTTCTTTCAGAAAGCATTACATTATCCAAATGAAATCCATAGCCAAATTTCTACATTTGGGGAGAATGAAGTTAAAAATTTCCAAAAATGAGCGGGGGATCCGTTATTAATGAATATTTATGCACAAAACGTACAGTATTTTGATGAGACTTCTACTTAACTCGTAATTTTAATAGTTGGGAAAAAATAAATAAGAAGGTGAAAACGTGAAACTCAGGAGCGTTTAGGACACGGAGGCGAATGAGATTGTTCGCTGTGACTTCACAGTCGTCCTCGGGTGACTGAGTTGCCCCCGGGATCCTAAATATAAACGTCATGCCGCGCATGAAACCGAGGAAGGCAATGCGGAAGAAATTCGATCATTGACAACTACAAATATAAGTAAGGGTCTTTCTTTTATTAAACATTCCTCAAAACCAATTAAACACAAAAAGAAGTTGTAGAAGTATAGCGAGTGCGTAGTGGTGAGCTCTTATTCGGAAGGTGGGAAGGTGAGAGAGGGGCGGACGCAGGAGGAGGGATGGGAGGGGTGGGTGCGAGAGGCCGAGAGATTTAGTAGCAGTGGTGGGGGAGGGGGAAACCGGATTGGGTTGCCTCGAATCGAAAGGGGAGCGAGAGAGGGCGGGGGAGGAGAACAAGGGAGAGTGGGGGAGGGATTCGATTGATTGGACCGGAAAGGGGATTCGAATGGGACGGGAAATTAAGGAATGAGGAAAGGGTTTCTGGGCAGAGAGAAAAGAACATAGAACCGCTCTCCGACTGTGCGTGCGTCCGCGTGTGTAAGAGTGAGTTCAGCACGAAGGAGCTATACCTGGGTGTTTCAATGACCGCTGGTGTGTGTGCGTGTGTGTATGCATAGACTGACGTAGTGAAAAAAATAATGAATCAAATATATATAACGAACATAGGGAGGTCTTTGGGACCTGAAGGCGACTTCTTCAGTGGAAGATG
Source organism: Hetaerina titia (assembly GCA_037158775.1). Lineage (NCBI taxonomy): Eukaryota > Metazoa > Arthropoda > Insecta > Odonata > Calopterygidae > Hetaerina > Hetaerina titia. The sequence goes on along the minus strand of CM073778.1, from coordinate 11,342,758 downwards.
AAATAGAACATAATTTTTCTACCCACACACACATTTGTATATACATACATGTGTATGTACATATAAATAATAGTATGTGTGTGTGCATATATATATTCTTTTATATATACACACAATAGTATATATATACAATAATATATGTGTCGCATATATTAAGTATTTTAGGGGAAAGAACTGGCTCCCCTACCCTGTGAATATGTGAATACCAAACCGACCTTAGGGTTTATTTTAGTGTTTATGATATATATACATATACATATATATATATATATATATATATATATATATATATATATATATATATATATATATATACTACCTTGATCAAAACGTTCCCGGAATAACCACCGTGTGGCGCTCCCATCGTTCCGATTTGAGTTCTGTTTTTTTTGTTAAATTGGTACATCTGTTGTTCATATTCCCTTTAAATCTTAGTGTCATAACATGACATTTGCAAAATTTACGTAGCCAAGAGTACATCTATCTCTGAGTGTGTTGGCGATTTTTTACAATTGCAGAAATGGATTTAAATTTGCAACAACGAACTTGTATTAAATTTTGCGTAAAAAACGGATTTAGTGGCGCACGGACGTTGGAAATGTTGAAAAAGTATTTCGGCAACGATTCTCTAAAAAAACGGTCGTTTACCAGTGGCACGAGCGGTTCAGAAGTGGTCGTGAGTCAATCGAAGATGATGAACGCAGTGGCAGACCATCGACATCGAAAGTCGGTGAAAAAATTGATAAAGTAAAAGAAATGTTGGTCAATAACCGCAAATTAACCATCAGAGAAATAGCGGAGGACTTGAACATTGCCTATGGATCCGCCCAAGACATTGTGGTTAATGATTTGGGTTTCCGTCGTGTAGCAGCAAAGTTGGTGCCAAAACACCTCAATTTCATGCAAAAAAGAGACCGTGTTGACGTCACAAAAGACATGATTTGCGAGGCTGAATCCGATCCCACATTCATCAAAAGGATCATTACTGGAGACGAGACGTGGGTTTATGAGTACGACACGCAATCCAGACATCAGGCAAGTGAATGGCGTTCACCAAATGAGCCGAGACCAAAAAAACCACGTCGTTTTCAGTCAAAAAAGAAGGCAATGCTGACGGTTTTCATGGCTTACAACGGTGTAGTGCATCATGAATTTTTGCCAGAAGGCCAGACAGTAAACAAAGAGTATTATTTGGGCGTTATGAGACGTTTGCGTGAAGCAATTCGCCGAAAGAGACCAGAAATCGTCGCACAGTGCGTCGAGACCGTCGCACAGTGCTATCATTATTCGTAATTTTTTGACGAAAAATGCAACAAATACCATCCAACAGCCACCGAATTCACCTGATTTGGCTCCCTGTGACTTCTTTCTGTTCAATCGAGTTAAAAAACCATTACGGGGAACGCGTTTAACAGTCGAGAGGAAGTAATGGAAAAATCGCAGGAAGCACGGATGGACATACCGAAAACCGAATATAAAAAATGTTTCGAGGATTGGATCAAGCGCTGGCATAAGTGTGTTGCAGTCGATGGGGATTACTTTGAAGGGGACAAAATAGATTTAGATGAATAAACTTGTATTTTTAATTTTCTGAATAAATTCCGGGAACATTTTGATCAAGGTAGTATATACATATACATATATATATAGGCTTAGTATATATATCCAAGTCTTTATACATTCACAGCAGAAAACCATCTAAGAACACATAAAAATAACACTTACACGTTATTTCTTAATAATTTCGACGGAATTTAGCTCCGTCTTCCTCTGAATAAACAGTATATATATATATATATATATATATGCCCGGGGATCGAACCCGAGACCCTCCGGTCAGTAGTCCAAAGTTCTACCCGCTAGACCACCGCGACCCACTATATATACACACACACACACATATATAGACATACACACACACACACTCACACACACACACACATATATATATATATATATATATATATATAATCTCTTTGAATTTTCGGGTATGTATTGGCGGCGGGGCCGTCGAAATGTCAATACATGCTGTGAATGTCCTTCCTTTATTTTTCTGTGCGTTGAATATTTTGTATCCGGGTGTTTTTATATATATATTATATATATATATATATATATATATATATATATATAATAAAAATGTTTTATGTGTGTGTGTGCAAATACACATACATCAACATGAATATGCTCACAATCGTGCTTTACATGTATAAACATTGGTGAATTCTCGTGCATGTGTATGAGAGGAAAAGGGCGTAGATTAGGATGGCCACTCTAAAGGGAGAGGTTTTAAAGGGATATTTGGTGAAGTGCTGGAGCCACTGAAGTGAAGATCAACAAAGGAGAAAGGGAGGAAAAGGACGGTGGAAGCCGAAGGAACGGGATAATTATAGACATGCACCAGAGACTTCACAATGGGTCGGCCCTTTCACAAGGACTCTCATCCCCAACACTACCTTTATTCAACCCTCTTCGTGCCCTCCTTTAACCCTTTACCTCATTTCAGCCCTCATCAGCGCCCCCGATTCTTTCTGCCCACACCTCACTCACACCCATACGCGCATTCGTTTCATCCCTTGAAAACTCCTTGTGTTTCTACCCACTTCATTTGTCGATCGAAGGGATTCCATCATCGATAATTTGCTCCTCCGCACGAGTGTTCGACGGCGGAAGCACACCGCGGTCCCGTCGCCATAAACCCGCGGGCCCACTCTTCAGGTTGGACGGAGGTAAATCGTTAACTCTTCCTTCGTTCTTGCTCCCTTATTTACACCCGAAATTTCCTTTTCCTTTGCCTCTCCCGACCGACATTCTCCCCTGTTCGAACGTCTCCTGCTTTTCTTTGTTTCTGAGCATTTCCGGCCTCTATTTGTCCTGCCTTCGTCGAATTACTCCCGGCAACATGCTCTCCCCCATGCAAATTCTATAAATTCATCGTTTGTTTTTCATCCTAACCATTTTATTTTTTCCATTCTTGGAAATTTAAATATCAAAAGCCTCAACTTAAAGTGTATTTTATTATCTCAACGACGAAATTTTCAGGCCATTGCATTATACCAGTTCATATTATGGTTTTCACCTGCCACTTCTTTGCATCTTTACATAATTTACGTGTTCACACACAGACACACACACACACACACACACACACACACACACACACACACACACACATATATATATATATATATATATATATATATATATATTTATATATAACTTTTGGACGGCACAATAGAACACAGACTACAACAGATAACACGTAGAAGAACACTCACATTATAGATTACTTGAGCTCTCGACCTACTCCGAGGCCTTCTTCAGGTCAGACTGAGAGGTTTTGAGGGGAGAGTGTCTGGGGAGGGAAGAAGGGGGGTGGAAGGTTTAGGGACTGCTGGGAAGGGAATTAAAGATGGCGGTTAAGGGTGGGAATTTTAAATGATCGGAAATATAGGATGTATGCGGATTCGCAAGTTCTCACCTCTATGGTGGTGGCTGAATCGGGTAGGGATTCTAGAATTGTTAGGGAAAAGCATTCGTCGAATGATAGGTGTGTGGAATTGCGTGTAAAGGGATAGGAAGAGAAGAGAGTGAAGCAGAATTACAGGAGTAGCGGTGATTGTTCATTCGAATGGATAAGGGGGTAATGCGTTCTATTGTGCCCTCCAAAAGTTAAATTGCTCTCGTGAGTGCTTCCGCATCATCTATATATGTATTTATTCCACAAGTTCCTTCCCTACCACTGGCCGTTGCGTAGCTTTCAGATTACAACTGGATACCGGATTAAGAATACAACTTCTAAGTCAATCAAAATATAATTTCCTGATTACTAATAAAGTCACGTACTATATTATAAAAACTACGTGAAATAATAAGAAAAAATTATTCGAATTTCCCAAAGAAATGACGAAAGTATCAAATTTTAAGAATTAGTAAAGTTATCTCAGCATATTAAAATGTATACATTTTCCCAAAATCATATCACTTGCACATTTTTGATACAACATTAAAAAGACGGGTTATACTTTATTTTAATTGGACTTATGGGCAATTTTGCGAATAATCCATCAGAGAAATGTCGTGGAGATGGGGCGGGAGTTGAAGAACCATGGCCATAAGGAAGCAGTGAATTACTTATGAGAGGAAGTGGATAGAGGGAGGGGGTCGAAGATGGGATTGGAGCGAGATATATTTAAGATTGAGGAGCGGTGGAACGTGGCGGGTAGGAGGGTGTTTTTGATACTTTTACCTCCAACTGGAAGACGAAATGTTAGCAGTTGGAGTGCCGGAGAAAAGGAGATTGTTGACGTCGCTGGGTGGTGGAGTGTGAGGATCGGATGCTGAAGGGATTTATGTCCGTCGGAAAGCGAGACAGACTTTTCTAAATGTGAGGGGAATTAGGGAGCGAAATCTTTTATTCCTAAGTTAATTCATTGTAAGAAAAGATACAGAGATAAATACTTCCTACCCAACTAAATGTACACCTAAACCACCGTTCGCCTAAGTACACACTTTGTTTGCAGAGAAATAGTTGATTTGGAAGAATATAACTTATTTAAATATATAAATTTGCATCATGCTATTTCACGTAAATTGCGTGAAATTCAATTTTAGAGATTTATACTGATGAGGGTACAAATGGTTTAGATGTTTAGTAAAATCATATGACGGCCCCAATGGTCAGAATGAGAGTGTGTTGAGGGAGGGTGGGCGGGTCGATTCCAAGTACAGTGATAAGTTTAATCGCAATGTTCTCTGAAGGAGAGCAGCAATTTTATTTGTTAGGAAATGAGGCATCAAATTGTCGACCTTATAGTTTTATCTGTATAGATTGTCTCATTCGACGGTAATAAGCATGAAGACAAGTGAAGGAAAATCAATTAAGCAGACTTATTTGCTACTTTAGAAGTTCCACTATTAGCACAAACTGGTACGACTGAAATGGCTCTTCGTCTGCAATAGATTTTTTATCAGTTTTACTTGAATATTTGTCGTGATGCAGAATATTTACGCATCTCATAGTCAATGTCGTTTATTAGGTGCTAATGGTCAAAACTTTTAATAATTAAGAAAAGAAATGTCTAACGCCCTTCCTAATGAAACCATATGTTGTTCCGATGAATGAGATGAAGGGAGTTACCATTAAAACAGAAATGAGAAAAAGTAAAGAATTTATTTTGCAACAATGTGAGGGAGGCTATTTTTTAGTCAATAGAAACAAATTCATTCGTGTCTTTTTTGTTGATCGTCGGTAGCATACAAAACGAAAAAAATACACCCAAGTTCCCTAGTTTTACCGGATTCTACACGCTGGGTGCCCGGACTGTAGTCACCGTAAAAGTGATCGGGGCCTGAAGTGTGCATGAGAGAGCTCGCGTTTCGAGTGTCCGTCCTTTCGGACGCCGGGCCCCGATTGTCATTAGCAGGGATTGGCGCCTCGTAGAGAATGACAACGCGGGGAAAGTCACGAAGCGGAAAAAAACGATCGCGACAAATTCTCGCATCAACCGTGGGAAGTGGGGACTTCGAAGCGGAGGTGGGAGCTCAGAGGATTATAAATTGTGGCCTTCCTAGCAAAAGAGGCGTCATTTTTTTATGAAAGAGAGATGTGGGGGATGAACGAGGTGGCTGGGGATTGCTTCCCTCTTCGGCGAAGTCGATTTCGCGGCGGAGGGAGAGGCGAGGAGGAAGTCTCGAGAATTTCGGATCTGAGAGAAGAGGAGGGGAAACCGGAGGCCCTCAGATAGAGAGAGGAGGTCGCCCCATAAAACGTTCCCACGTGAACTACGTGAGAGAACTCGGAAGGCTGTGAGGAAGCAGAGGGGCACAGAGTTGCGAAACGCCCCCTTCTACCATTGGGGCGATGGGGAATGGGTTGGATGCAGGAGAAAAACAGCGGGGCCGTAGGTGTTTGTGGGCGGAGGCGGGGAGGGGGGAGAGGTCAAGCGCCAGGCGCTGCTCCACAGGGAAGAGAGGCGATTTCTTTTAAGACATCAGGATGAGGAGACAGCCATGTCGACCTCTTCCGCGGCTCCATTTCAAACATTTCCTCAAAACGTGAAATATTACAAGATTCCCTCCAACGTAATCATTTTTCAACGATCCGGTAATTATTTCCTTGGATTGCAGCGCGAAAATTAAATTTTAGAAAGAAATAGCCGCACAATGGAGGCAATTTTTTGAAATATTAAGAGCAATTTCTGTGTAATTGTGTAGGAGTTTTAATTAGACATATGAAAAAATAAGGAATTATTTTGAGTAGATTTTTTAAAATTTCATCATAATCTCCCTTCAACACTACAACATTTTTCAAGAATTTCAACAACTTTTTTAAGCCATCTAAAAGAAAGCATAATGGAATATGTTCAGAATAAGCATCTGTGGCATTCAATGACCTCGTTCGATGTAAAACGTTGTCTGTCGAGGCATTTTTTGAAGTTTGGAGACAAAAAATGTCACTGGAGGCGAAAATCTGGTGAAAATGTAATTCTGTAATAATTGAAATTTTAATCCATAGTTTTCGCCATTGAAACTGTGCAGTTATGCAATTTCAAAATGTGTACCCATGCATTTCCTTGATGAAAGAAAAGTAAATTTGCCAAATAAGGTCATTTTTTTGTTTATTTGCTCGGTCGGTGCAATAGAGGCGCATAATAAAGGGTCAGCTCCTATCAGTTGGAGTGGAATCAAACCACTTGAAATAGGTGGTGGAGACGCTAAGCTTGCCGCAAAATCAGTTTTAGTGCTCTTTAAGCTGTGTAAGCAGCAGGACGTCAATTATTGTAAACATCTGCATGCCAACCGTGTCACAAAAAATATAATTGGCAATCGAGGAACGTTACGCGATTGCTAAGTTTCGCGCTAAACTGAAAAAATCTCTTAAGGAGGCTAACAAAATTATTTGTGAGGCTTACAGAGACTCTGCGCTGTCCTACTCACAAGTTTTGAGGTGGTTAAAGGCCTTTAAGGACGGTCGGGAAGAGGTTTACGACAAACAAAGTTCTAGGAGACCAGCAAAACCGGCAAAACCGACAACAATGTGGCTCGTGTTCGACCATTGTTGGATTCTGACCATCGATTGAGTATCAAAGCGGTTGCCCATAAACTAAAACTGCCCTGTACTGTTGTATTTTGCATTGATTTTGAAGATTTAGCGATGAGAAAAATATTCGCCAAGCATGTTCCCAAAGTGTCTGCTACAACGAGCTACGAGTCCTGTACTCTCCATTTTTCGTTTTTGCTTTTTGCAAGTAATCGATGCTGATGAATCAAAAGAAACCGTAGCCATCAACTTGCCAGGAGATTTCACCGACCTTACCTTGTTCTGAGCCGAATGGCCTTTAAAATCCGACTATTCCTTTGTCTCTGGAGTGCAGTAGATTTTTCGGCATCAGAGATACATAAACCGTCCGCATTGCGACGGAAAAGAGCCAAATCAGTGGCTTAATCGACCGCACAATTGCTTTTATACTCCACCGAGACCAAACAAGTTAACCATCTTTCCGAGCTTTTTTCACACCATATTGTTTGCGAAAAATTGAAATCACTGTGGATCGTAACAAGCCCATAGCCTCAATTATTATACGAACTTTGAACCGCCGATCACTCAATATCATATCCTGGATTTAGTCAATCATTTCGGTGGAAGTCACTTCCACCTCGCGGACGATGTTCATCATTTTCCGGTGTACGGAACCTTATTTTTGCAATTGTAAATAGTCGCAAGCACAGGATCCGATTTGCTATGAGGTGCACAAAACTCGGCTCTGATCTACTTAGCTGCTAAGCCTTTTAAGTATAGTAGAGGCGTTTGAGCATCGCACGAAACTAATTTTTTCATTTGTCAAAATTAACAAAAGTGTGTTCCTTCAATCGATTATCGAAGCTTCAACAGTAACACCAGTCTAGTCTTGAATTTTCTAAGGACTTACTTCAAGGACCGAGGTACTAATAAATGTTTTATTTTCTATTTTGAAGCTTGTGAAGGGACTAGTTTTCAAAGGCCTTGTTATTTTTGGTATTCCACCGCTTACGTTAAGTTTCGGATGGACACATCCTTAGGAAAAGTTAAACTATTTATTTCCAAATTTTCTTCTCGCAAAAACAGCCGTATACCATTAAACCCTTCTACAATTATTCACATATATTCTTCCTATATCCATTAGGTCCAACATGCCTATTTCTTGCACTTTCGCCCATTTGGTCCTCTACTAGTGCCTTCAACTGCCCATTTGCCAGTCAGAATGCTCTGCATCCATCTTTCCTGTCTTTATTTTATTTCTCAACCAATTTCCCCTCAACCCACATAATGCTTGGCACTTCTTCATCTCTTTTCCTTTCTTTCCATTCCATTTTACTCATACTTCTCCAAATCCACAGTTCCAAAGCGTGCAATCTACATTTATCGTCTTGCTTCATGGAATATTTCAGCACCGCAAATAACTACGATCCTTATTAATGTCTTAACACCATTTGTGAAACATTTACACTCAAAGAGGGGTCCCCGCCTTGTGGAAGATTCTTGACCTAACACAATTCTTCTTCTTCTGCCGAGTGCCATTTTAGCCCAAAACATATTCGAGGGAAGTAAACTATTCCAACTATTTTCAAGTTTATTAACACTAATTTTAATTATACTTCACATCTTCAGGTTTCTTTTCGTGGTATTGTTTGATGTTTAAATTAAGGCCGTGAAAAAATGAAAGCTCCTTTAATATAAACACCTAGTTTAATACTTTAATAAGCTATCCTCTTTCTGAATAACCGCATTACCTTTGTATTGCTTCCAATAATTCACACCCAAACTTATCGCATTGGCTTTTTAATGTTCTCACCAACCCTTAATCTTGCTCTCACCAACCAAAAAGCCTGATCATCTGCTAATATACCTTCGTATATGATTTTTTAAAATTTTCTAATTACTCTATATCGTATCTCCATTTATTTCCATGCTTTTTGTTACCATTCCCTAAACAAATACTCTGACAAGTAACGTTGATAATCGATATCCATGCCTTAATCCTCTTCATAACACTGCTTACCCTGACTATCAATCCAACACTCGCACCGGAGCAGTCTGGCGAATGTACAGGTTACGGATAAGTTGTCTATTCCTTCAATATACTCCAATTTTCTGCAACAAAATCATTAATTTGATCTAATATATTCTATCCTCCTCGAAATTCATATCATGAAAAAATTATCCCCATTTTCTTCTATTTTTCTCTCTATTAGTGAACTCATTACTGTAATGGCATCACGCGTGCCTCTTCCCTCTCAAAACTCATACTAGTACATACTCATTACCTAGGTGATCATTTTCCCACCTCTCCATCAACTCACTGATGATATTGGGTGTCACTGTCGAACAATACACTGTGGAGTCAAACTTTGTTTTCTATTTCAAAGGTATACCATGCATTAGTGTCAATTTTTCAGTTCCTGGCATTGGAATCGCAAAACCAAAATGTATTTTCATATTTTGCCTGGTGAGTGGAAAATTTATAAAAATTAAGAAACAGAAATCCCAAATTTTGTGAAACACCTTAGCTTGATAAAACATTCAATGGGTTTCATGTTTGTTCCAAAATATTCATGACAACGCTAAATCACAACCTTTATGACCCAAGATTATAATTTTAAAAGCCCACATTCTGAGGTAAATTTTAGCGTTAAGTAGAACATTTTGTAAATGACTACTATGCAGCGTTTAAGAAAAATGCGGGGAGTCCAACTTCCGCATAAAAGCAGGAGATTCCTCATTTTTGAAATGCAATCATCAACAATCTCTTTCTTGTAATGACCATTTACCAGTATATTACTGACTCTCGATTGTTTGAAATCTTCTGTTGATATACCAAATGTGTGATTCAGAGTTCTTAGAAAATGTACGATAAGAAGAAAACGGATAATCTGCATCAGCGAAGTGAAGAAGTTGGAAAAATGAATTTTTTGAAATATGGAGCACGCATTGTGCCCCATAAACGTCACGGCCATAAATGGTACAGGTGCGCTTTCCCGGGGTGAAAGTGAGGTTGGAGTACTCTCTTACACTTAGATGGCGTGGTATGTACACGGACATTTGGACGTTCATTTTGCCTTGAGTGAAACAGCAACGTGAGCCTCATTCTTCAGTCTCCAATTTTATCTTTCTTGACTGGCGCTCAAATTCAAAAATACTTATTCCAGTTTTTCTAAAGATCGAATTAAGAGATGCCAACGTATTATTTATGCAAATTATCATATAATAGAGAATATGATATGAATAAATGAACTTCGCATTTATTTACTACACATATATTGTGGAGAGTAGTTCTTACCGCACAAAAGAATAACAGAACAAATTTTACTTCAACAATAATTATCAAAATTAGGAATTCTTGCGTAGCAAGAACCAGAAGCTATGCAAAATATTTTAAAAGAAGCGATCTACTCGTTGAGTACTGGCGTCTCAGAAGCAATAACGTAAGCGGTTTCCGGAGCATGTACGCGTGTTATATAATGCTCGCATGCCTGGCAGGTCTATGCACAGTCGTGACGCGAACGCATCTGATCGAACTAGAGAGAATCACGAGCTTCGCTCCCGCTCACACCCAGTCCTGGAGTCCGGCTGGAAGGGGGGGTGGGGAGAGAAGGAACCGGGAAGGCAATTTAAGGAAGATTGCCCTGCAGGAGGAGAGGGGTTGGGTAGGAGGGGATCCGCGGAAAGTGGACGTACATCTTGCTGAGGACATCATTAAACATCCGACGGCGCTTCCCTTCCTCGGCGAGCGTGCGTGCGTTTGGGGCGGGGAGGGAGCGCCGCCGGGGGCCGAGAGATATCGGGGCCCTTCCCGCGGCCCAGATTAACGGCCCCTCGGCCTCCGCGTGCGCCACCATCTCAACCGCCGCGCGGAATTGCGGGTGGAATTTTAACCCATCGCTATCAAGCAAGCGCCAGGAGTGTGCCCTCCGACAGTCACTCCTTAGCAGCGCTGCTCTTGCTCCCTTCCTCTCTCCGCTCTATCCGGCACGTCTTGCCGCCAGAGTGCGGTGGAATCGAGTTCCGACTTTAAAGTTCTGCTTCACCATTTGTCCGTTTTATTAGCCCTCGCAACTCTTCCGAGATGCATTTTACAACGCACGTCTCGCTACTTTTTTATTAGACAGACGTAGAAACGATCCGCCAATTCTCCCATCAGTACCAGCCAGTGGATATTTTGACATCCACTCCTTTTTATCGCAGCTCATGCTGCAAGACTACTATTCGGTGATGATTATGAATTCAAAGAGTTCTCGTTAGGTTTAATATGGATACGGCTAATTGATTCATCACTTGTGTGAACATTTATCTTGTGAAGATAGTGAGTATGTTCTTTGGTTTTTAATATATATAGTTGATCCTAAATATTATAGATATGTTATTAACTTGGCCATTAGACTCCAACCGTTTCCAACATCGTTTTGGGAGTTCAAGCACTGTTATCATCATATTTTAACTCACTAAAGAAACAAGATTTGGAAAAGTTACAACATCAGGGGATGGAAATTATATATTTTATACCTCTAAATGGTGAACTCTACTATTTATTGTCAAAGAAAAGCGTACAAATTAGACCAATCTTAAAGAAATGAAACGCTGCATATCGAGAAATAAATTCTTGGAACTGAAAAAATTCACAGATCTACAGTCAGGAGAATTCCTATTAAGATTGTGTGAATGCTGACTTTTAGATAGATTTTGTAGATTTTAAAAATAAAATGTTGTCTCAAAGAACTCTGAGCTATTGGCTGAATAAATCTCGCGGCCAAACCAATTTCGCGGCATTAATTTTGAACACAATTACACTAATGTATATTTTATCAAGCTATATATATATATATATATATATATATATATATATATATATATATATATATATATATATATATATATATATATATATATATATAAACGACGCAGCCATCCAAGCATCACTTTTATAAAATTGATTCTATATAGTCAGAACAGAAAAATCCTCTTCTTCAATGAGAGGCTGAACGGCATTCAGCGCAGCAACCGTTTCCATTTAATGCCGCCCCCTCTCCGTTAATGTAAATACCATTCTGGTATCCGGGATAACTCCGCAATAATGAGTAGAGTGAGTTGAATTAGCCTTGCCGTTAATAGAACTCTCGACCTATTAGTGGCCTAGGGCATTCATAGGCAACTTTTTGAGGCAAAGGGCTTTAAACAACAGCTGCGCAACATGCGCATCATAAGGGATTCCGCGGCAGGAATGAATTCGCACCTAATTAATTAATGACCGCGCCTTCATTCCTGTCTCCTTTTTTAAAGCTCTGACCTGAAATCGAACCGGTGACCTCTCTCCTGATTTAGAGAAAGACATGCACCCTCGAACCAAACCACAAACTACACACTTGTTGCCACAGCGACACTTATTAAATTCTGCTCGGGCATCCCATGTCAAACCTTAGCGGTATTCCAGCGATTGCAATTTGAAGCGGTATTCCACGTTCCAAGCATTCGAATCCTGCAGCGATTAAAACCATAGAATTAAGGGAATGCCGAGGACACGCGAGCGCATCTTTGATTGACTGCGTGCAACTTGGATTCCAGCCGTCCTTCTCCGGTGGGAATGTTTCCCAAGTGAACAGCGTGAGGCGATGTCGAAAGGGGAGCCCCCTCAAGTTCAAATAAACTTGACCCACGAAAATGCTAACCGCAGAGTTGATGCTGTCTGCAAACGTATTTATATTCGGTTTGATTTTATATACCATACTGTGTACCATTTATACCATTGATTTTTATAGCCATATTGGAACAACTTTACCTTAACCTTTAGAGCCTGAATAACATTGAAAACATAGAAAAATTCACTTAATTAAAGTCCTTTGTTCTGGATAGGCAAATTTACACTTATCAGTAAATGCCATTTGTCAAATATTTATTCGAAACAATACAAATCTGCCAAAAATTTACACCAAAATTAGAGCAGCCGTGTGTTGTAACACTTTCTTCAGTTCATGTTGTAGTATTCCGTGCAACCATTATCGTCTACAGCCCACCTTCACGTTCAGATTAAGAACTACAATCCATTAATCATCCCTCACCATCTTTGTGATTCAAGCAAATAATAAAAGCAACCATACGATTACGATTTATTAATTATATTATTTACGTGCTAATTTTTTAAAATCCTGCATTTCGCATAATGCCTGCCACTAACGATGTCATGAGATAGAATAGAATTACTATATTTGCTGGTCGTCAAAGATAGGATTGATTTTCTTCATTTAGATTTAAATTCAACACCACATATTCACTTTTCAAAGACAAAGAGAAAGCGATCCAACGAAACTAAGTAAAATTCGCACGACGAAGCCTACAGCACGGTTCATGGCTTCGTTGGTCCTGTTCTCCGTAATGAGCGAAAGCTTTGGCTTTCTACTTTCTTGTATTTGAAGTTTGAACGAGATATCACGTATCAAGGTTAGGACTTTATCCTCGGGAGGAAACACATTTGCTGACGAAAGTCTACATTTGAACAGGAGAAGAAGGGGAGCCACGGACCACACCATTAAAGACAAACCGACTCTGTCCCTCAAGAACATCTCCATTTCAGGGCCAACACATTGAGTGTACTTCCTTTAAGTGAACGACCTAAATGAACTTCTTTTGACACTCCTTAGGTTCGCCTTGTGCCTTAGACGACGACAAACCGATTTATAGAATAATTGGCCAAATATCCTCTACCGTGGAATTTTTGCATTCATATTCTGGAACATGTTATTTCTTCTTTTATGAACCAAAATGAAACCAAAAATAAGCACCATATCGTGGTAATTCAGAGATAAACACAAAAACCATCAAGTAAAACCCCAGGATACACTAACTCAATCGCCGCCGACTTTTTGAAGTTGGAAAGATGAACTAGATTCACGCAAAAAAAATACAGAGCGGGAGAGGGCAGATTTATTTCCGACCACCGTACGTGAACCGCAAACGTTAAGAAGACACCAGGGGGACGGAGGGCAGTGTTTGGCTGAATGGCTGATGCAGGGGGAAGTGTCGATGAGTCGGAGAGACACGCAATCGATAAATCGTCGACACGCCCCCTAAAAGACACCCGAGGCGTGTCGTGATTCAGTGAGGTGGAGGTGACATTGTCCTCGGGGCCGGCAGTTGAGTGACAGCAATTCTGTCGAGGGTGGGGGGTGTTGGTGGGAGGGAAGCGAAGGCGGAGCTAAGGCCCTACACGGGGATCCTCCAGGGGCACGTTTACAAACACATACAATTTCTGGGAGCACCCAGACAAATTCAGACTATTCTCTCATAACCGAAGTCAAAAGAATTTAGAATTTCAGCCCCAACTTATCTAAAATCTTTCGATTGCATCTCTCACTTCCTTGCCAAAATAGTCAAACACCGAGTCCCACATTTCCGCAGTATGTCCTCAAATGCTGTTCTGTCTTTTTTTTTCAATTTCTAGCCCCCAAATCCGCAGAATTAAAGCTGATTTAAAACTCCTCCACAACACCCTAAACTCGACTATTGATTGCCCTGAACTGCTGTCTCTCTCTTCAATATCAGGATACCAACTCGATTCACCCGCACCCACTCTATCTACCTATTCCTAGGATATCTCTCAATAATTGCTCACCATTATTTCGCCTCTCCTCCCTTCTAAATTCACTCCCTCACACTGCCCATCCTTTTTATTTATCATTTTACAATTTCACCTCCCAAGCTTTATTCCACCTTTCAATAAATTAAAGTTTTCCCCTTTCCACGTTAGGTTCTCGTTGTTTATTGTTATGCTGTTATCGTATTTTGTCCTCTTTCATGTTTTTGTTATATTATTCATTGTAAATTGGCACTACTACTGGATATGAATAATGTTTTAAAATAAGATAAATAAATATTATTATTATTATTACTATCGGTATTTCACCGGTTAAGGTAATTTTTGATGGATGAATGATAATTTTGCTACCAAACGGTACAGAAAAAATTCACTTGTCTCTCCTAGCAAAGCACGACCCGACATCGTATCATTCTCTCCTTTATCACAGTCTTCAACTAACCATCGCCGATCGTAAAGGGACAGGAAAAATGGATGCTTTAAATTCATCTTTTCTGTTTCCTTATGATTTTTCCCAATAATCCCCTCTCCTCCTCTTCCCTAGAACTGACTCATTTGTTTTCCTTTCTTTCCATTTCACCTTCCACACACCCACATTGCGAAAGCCTCCAATGTGAGCCTCTCCTCCTGTCCCAATGACCATGTTTCCGCTCCGTACATAACTGTGTTCCATATCAAGGTTTAGACGAGCCTTTGCTCAACCCTTACTCAAAGTGCCCGACTTAAACTCCCTCCTTGTGAGAGTCTCTTTGCCTAACGCAATTCTTCTCCTTACATCCCTAATACTTTGACCATGTTGGTCCAATAAACTTCCAAAATTGGTGAACTGTTCCACCTGCTCTAGCTTTTCCCTCTTTTTTATAGATTTATGGAATTTATTACACCTGTGTGTCATTTGTTAGGGAAAAAATCATTTGAGTTGATCGAGATTCAAACTCTGACATCCTAATTATGAGTTAGACTAACAGCTAGTTATATCAACAAGTTATCTTACTCCTCGCTGAAGTACTATATGTACATAGGAACGGGAAGACACGGTTTACATTCCCGGATTTTAGAAATGGTTACCTTATGGTAATTTGGCAAATTTGTCTCATTAACATTTAAATTACGGTGGAACAGGTCGCAATGCAATAAAACATCATGAAATTCACCGCGTTTTTTTCTAATTTCTGCAACGGTTTATATTTATTATTATTATTATTTCACCTTTCAAATATGTGTTTACATTGATACCTACTATTGTGCAATGGCGCTCACTTTTAGTTTAAATTAATCCTGACATTACAACGAAGAAAAATATAATAATTTCCAAGATATGTACTAAATTGTTCTTCAGATGTCTCTATGCGGTCAACATTTTTTATATATTCCTTCCCTCAACCTCTCATTACTGAAATCCCCTTCCCATTCGTAGCTTTTCAAAATGTCAGCTGTTGCTTAGCAATTAAGCGTCCATCCCCAATTATCTTTGCCAATCATTCCTTTTAGGATTTTCTGCAAAATAGATTTTTACCAGTAAACCAGTTGCCTTGAAAAGTGTAAAGTTTGATTCCGCTACGACTTGACAGTCGGATATATTATTATAAAATTACAGCACCATTTTGTCTTATTCACATATGCTCGCCACAATGAAGCGATGAACGAAGAAATAATGGAGATTCAAAATTTTAAATCTCTCTTTGTTTCACGTCTTTACACTGTAAACTGAGCTGGCTACTTAACCCAAGGAGTTTTCAAGAAAGAAATAGTTCCCATTGCCATGGTATTTAATACACGGAGAGCCAAGATGTAGACACTAGAAGGTACGTAGGTAGCAATATGCATATAGGAACGAGTTATAAAATTATTTACATTTAATGATGCGTTTTTTATTTGTAAATGTACAAAATACCTTTGCATCTAATTCGGTTGATCTTATTCATTTGATAAAAGGGTATTCATGCCAACATTAATTGGCTACCGACGTCGCGTGTACGATACCGGTCAGTAAAATAGGTAATTTTTATTAAATTTGTTAATTATTTGTACAGGCACGCATGTTATTACAAAGCACACCAAAAAGACGTCCGGATGGATGACTGGGGCGCTTGTTGAATGGGCAGAGCGCCGACGAAAAATCTCTAAACTAAATATTCAGGCCTTTTAGTGCCGCCGCTCCATTCAGCCTTCCTCTCAAAATCTCCAATGAGAGGAGATGACCATCCGCCTCCAAAAGGCTCTCTCTCCCTGGGCCGTCCAATTAGCCAGAATATTCGAGGCCCTCCCTCCCCGTCCGCCTCCTTTTTTTTATTAATTTCTCCCTGCTCCCGGATAAGACCGCACTCCCGGAAACTTTAACTGTGCGGAATTGTAAGTTCAAGCTTGAAAATAACCTAAACCTCCATACCTTACCCCTCTCCCAGGCAGTTTTTTTCCCCAGCTTTACCAGTTTCAAATTACCTTAATCCTCTTTTACAACCGTGCACGAGTTTACTTTTTTTAAGTGGGACGCGAGACTGTAAATATTTGAGAAGCTTCAGTCCTCTCTCCATCTTCGCATCTCGTCCTCTCTTTTCATTCACCTCTCTCTCTCTCTCTCTTCAAAATGGACCACTAATAGCGCACGGGAGTTACACTCGGAGCGAACCAAACCCCCTCCTTCCCCTCGCTACCATCCTGCGACACCCCACACCGAGAGCCACCCTTGGGGCTTTTCCTTCTCTCCTCCCCCCACCCAGTTACGCTCTCCTGCCTCGGGGGAGGGCAGAGGAGCACCGACACCCGCGCGCCATGGCCAACTCCCCTTCGCTCCCTTTGACCCGACCAACTAAGGGTAGAACGCGAATGAATACCAAGACCTCTCAATAGGTAGCGCGGAGTGTCAGCGGGCCGTCCCGAGCGCTCACCCGCGCCGGGCTCGTCTCTCTCTTCTTTTTATTCAATCCCGACGTCAGTCGTCATCTCTCAACCCGAACCACCCCCCTCCCCCGGCGCCCTCGTGTCCCGCCCGCCCCATCATCCCTAGGCCCACGGGAGAGAGAGAGAATCCCACGCCATAAATTATGCTCCTGCCTGCTTCCGCGCTCTTCTCTTCCCTCCACGCTGCTGAGTTTTTGCCTCTCCCTCTGCCTTTGGATTTTTTTATCGTAGCTTTTTTTGTAATTTAAGGAATTCGACTCCCATTCCATATATATAAATATATATATATATATATATATATATATATATATATATATATATATATATATATATATATATTCATCCCTTCCCCAGGAACGAGCGATACATTTAATGATTCCCGAAAAATCAATACACGCAGAGACTTAGGGAACGGGTCGGCAGGGTACTTTTTTGGCAGCAGCGTGTTTTCATGTACCTTTCTAGTATTTTTATCAGTTTACGGTCTGGGTCCGGAATGTGTACTCCCTCACTTTTCTGAAATTACCTTTTGTGAACACTTACGTACATCTATTTTTACCGAAGAAAGCCTTAGCAAACTTTAATCTTTGCATTAAATATGTTCACCTAGATAAACGAAGCAGATAATTTCTACGGAGGAAACTCCATTTTATTTTGTACGTGATAGTGATTGCAAAGAAAAGCACTTCTGGGCATCGAAGGTAATATAAATGTGCTCCTTTTTAATTTGATGCACTGGAAATATGTGGAATGAGTCAGAAAAATGTCCTTTCATAACTAACATAGAGTAAGTTTGATTAAGTATAAAAGTATAGGATTAAAAAGGATACTCATTTTAGCGTAAAAATGTTCAGAATGTTTTAAAAACCATAAGTCGCTGTCTCAGCGTTCCATTTGTTAATAATTCAAATTATATTCATGCGATGTAAATTTCAGCCTTGGAAGTGTTTGCTTGTCTGCAGTTATTTCTCATTTTAGTAGTGAGCTTAATATATTTAGAGAAAATGAATTGGAAAGTGTCAAATTACCCTCGAAGCTAAAACTAGAAATGCCAAGGCTAACAATAAATATGTTTCAGAGACAGGAGATAAGTCTCAACTGTCAACATCACTAATAGCATAAATATTCGAATAAGCTTTTGAACGGTTCCAAACTACACACGAGCATATAATCGTCGTGGGCTTCGTTCGTTTAAAAACATTCTTGAGCTATTCCCTTATTCTGTTTAAATTTTCAAACATCCCTTTCTCTCCCTTCTCGTACACCTGATTACTAATATTCACTTACCTTGTACGCTTCTATTCAACTTTCCACATCCGAATAACTGCAGATTCTCTACCAACTACTTTACCTTACCTCTTCGACTACGTCTAGCAATTGCCCTTTCTTACCTCATAATATGTATCATTTTTGCCTTCTGCCCTTCACTCTCTTACCTTTATATTGCACGCCTAAGTGCCCAAATGAAACTACAGTTTACGCTTACTCTCGTACATCAAAGACAAAGTTTAGGAATCATAGAGCTATGTCCCAATTACTCTGTCCCCAACATTTGAAAGAAGTGTTAACTAATCTTGACAGATATCTCTTTGTTAATATCTTTCTTCATTTTTCTATGAGGTTTGTTCTTTTCCCTGTGTCTAAAGCCTTCTTCAAATATATCTATAACAACTGAAACTACGCTTGGATATTGTTTTTTCATTACAATTTTTTATAGTGGTTTCTACTTTTATCTCTGGTGATGATTGAAGGGACAAACTTCTCCACACGTGAAATTTACTCACACTCTTAATCATATAATGTTTTCTCATTCCGCTATTTTACCCTTTTTCCAAATGGAGTTAAAATCGACCCCTTGATGCCTTCTTGGCAAACTTTTCTCATTTGATTCTATCGATATAAATTGAAATTAGAGGAATCTTTATTACATTTTTCAACAAATGACTACTAACGGCGGTGTGATTTAATTAATTTCCAATGATTTGTTCTGGTTTATCCCCAAAAGTAGATGAATTATGTGATATAAATATTCCAGCTTTACAGACTACAAAAATTGTAAATATTCAAGATTAAATTTTGTACACAGTTTTAACCATGACATTTTGGAAATTCGATCAATAAACTCTCATTACAATAAATACGAGACTAGGACCTTGAATATTTGGGTTCTCTTTATGAAGCTAGAGAGAGAAGCTTCTTCCAAGGGATGTTTGACACTTCTTAGAATTGATGTATTTTAATTGTAGAAATACTGCGTCCCTGCTGACTTCACACTGCATCAGACGAAATGGCACCCGCCGAGTGGAAAGATTTTCCTCACATTTATCACTCTTATCCTTCACACGAAGAGCATTTTTCTCTTACGTATTTCATGTATTTCTTCCGTGAATGGAATTTCAGAGTTTCATTTTTTTCATCTACCAGCGGAAATAAGAATAATCGGAAGGCATTAATTCATAATGGACCTAGTTAATTAATAATCAAAAAGCATCACTAATAATGAAGGAAAACGAACATCAAGCACGGTAGACGGCCTTTGATTGTGAATTCGACGGTTTTAAAGATCTGGAAAAACTCTCAAAATACACTCCTTTAATTCGCGCAACAGGAAATGAATACTTATCTTTGCAAATCCTCCATGCTTTGAGATAGAAGAAATAAGCTAATACTTCCCTTTTGCGATTTCATCCGTTTGCGTCTCTCATATTTTGATCAAAGAGCACCTCTTTGATTCTATCTTTCTCTGTTTCAGTGATTAGTAAAATCCTGCAAACTTGAGCCGTATTCCTCACCTCTGCAATCCTTTCCCATTTATCTCTGCTCTCATTGTGCTCTACTTTACATTTCATTCCTCTAATTATACTTCCCATGCAACCGAGGCTAAAGTAAATCTTCTTCTCCCGTGAACGCGAGGCTTGAACCCTTACGAAGATTTAGTTTTCCCCTAAATCTCAATCGGTTACCGGCCGTGAACCTTTGTCCGGACCAAAGCATATTATGAAATACAAAACATTATGTTTCGGTTGGTAGAACCGTTCGTTATTACCAAACAAACTTTTAAACTATCAAGCTTCACAAGCCTATGAATCAAAGCTAATACTTATTTTCGTATTTAACCGGAAAATTAGCTTATTTAATCTTACGAAAATAGTATTTTTGCCAGAATTGATTCAAAATTAGTGTATGCAATTGGTTTGTACCCGAATATATCACAATAGTGGCAATAGACATCAATCCGAGTGATACTGAAAAAATCACTCACGGTAAAATCTTGGCTGTCACGAAAATACGAAATTCTACCCAACTAGCAAGGAAAAAATCTTATAGAATGCTTATACAGCCAGATTACAGGGTTTTGCAGTTCTATGAACTAAGTATTCCAAGAAATTATCTTCCATTTCCCCCTCTCCCTACTTTTGACTCAGAAAAACTCCCAAAGAACCGTCTATCACCCTCGCTCCTGTAGAAAAGTATGCATTTAATAGTATTTCCTTTGCGACAGTCTTCAGGTAGTGTAATTTGGAGTTTGCAGGTTAACAATAAGCGCGTAAATGGCTTCTAACACTAAAAAAAATCAGATAAAACAGAGAGAAGTAATATTATACCCTAGTAGTATAATTTCACAGTTATCAAAGCGAAGGTTGGATTCATACCGTAGGTGGGGGGAGAGCTCACCCAGTAGTCTGCCCTAGGACCTGTTCCCTTCCATGTACAACCTGTGATTTACCTGCAGAAGTGTTGCCAGAAAAAAACCAATGAGCTTGGGTTAAGTTCAGGGCCCAATACAGACGGATCATCCAGATCAAATCTGGGCCCTCCGATCAGTAGTCCAGCTCTCTACTCATTGGATAGCCATGTCACCCTTTCACCTGCACCAAAATAATGAAAAACCTTTCTATAAATATCACATTTCATAGTCCGATATTCAAATGGATGCCATTGACTGCACTTTTTTCTTTAATGGGAAATGCGTTTGATGGAGTTCATCAACGGCATCCACGCACTACTCGCACTCGACGGTAAACCAAAGTTTAAATTGGAAATTTGCCGATTAGTATACTACGCTTGCAGTATATTTTATATGGATAATTAATTGTTCATTCAAGCTATTTTAAATAGCGCAAAGTTTTGCTGATAATGCTATTATAATTTGCGAATATTTAACATATTACGTAAACTATACGAGAAATGAATCTTAGGAGCTCTATGTATGTATATCTAATAGTAATACTGAGTTTCTAAAAAAATTTCTATTCACAAATCTTCCATGTCTCCTATGGGGAGTCTAAACACCTGAATTCCAGAGTCATGAAAGCGAAGAAAATATTGAAAAACAAATAAAAACTCCAAAGAGAAACATGAGTACATCCAAATTCTTGAATTCTTTCGTATGCATAAAAAGGGAGACGTTTTCCTTTGATGAATCAACGCAAGTATAACATGATGTTGCCTTGATTTTATGCTGTTTTTTCCAGCGGCGTTTAAAAATACACTCATTCGTGCCTCCACCTGGTAAAAGCGAGCAAAAAGGGCAAGGCCTCCCAAGTTAAAAACAGAAGCAGAGGCAGCAGGGCAGGGCAGCTCTTTGGCCTCAGTGGAATCGTGGCGAAGGAGGAGCAGGATTATTTACACTCTATTGGTACTCTCCTGGTGTTCCATGCCCTATTTGGGAAATTCTGCCCCATACTTTTCCCTCGGTGAAAATTAGTGATTGAATTTAGCCGTTCAAGTGAGATACAAGTACGGTAGGGAGTAGTGCTAGGTAAATGTCTTCTCACATTTTTACATACAATTGAAAACGCTCCCACTTTCACAATTTGAGTGCTGTATAATTTATTTAACGATAACCTTCTTCAATACACGTGATTTTGTTGAAAAATATTCAGAAATTAAACCCCACCGATAACAGGCAGATACATATAGTGATTTAGTAAAAATAATACATACAAACACTAACGTTACAGTTGAAGTAATAAAAACCTTAAATTGATAAAAATTAAGAAAATATGTTCAATGGAGAAAGCATTAAATGGAAGATGTGCCAAACTCACGGGACCAATTCCGAAAGGACGACGTGTCCACTTTGCTTACGTAATAAAATATCCCCATCACTGTGCCATAAAAATGCTGAATCTTCTTCCACACTCAAAAAAGAAAACACATCTAATTTTTTGGGACAAATATTTACAGAGACGAGGAGGGCATAGTTGATTGTTAGCCCACCGATCATTAAGGAAATTAAGCGTATGACAAACAGAGTGTTACGTTAACAAGTATCTACTGTTGCAGTGTGAAATTTAGGAATATTGGGATAAGCCAACGCGAAAAACCAAAAATATTCAACTTACGGAGTAATGAGTCGGTGTATATGCATTAAAATAGAAATTATTTGAGCAAATTAGATGAGCAATACATATTTCAAGAGGTCAAGGTGGCTTATTCAACCTAAAAAATTCACAGTTGGAATCAATAAAAAACTGAAATTTGTTCTGCCATTCAAAGAATAGAATTAAAAATCGCCATCGGTATAAGTAACCTCACAAAGGAATCATGGAAAAACAATTTCAATTTAATGTTTTACCAATTCCACCAAAATAAATTTTCCTCACGGATAAGAGTAGAGGTAAAGTAGAGGAAACCACCTTATAGTGTTTTTCCTTTGCTTTAAAAACATCTGATTTAGCAAAAGCATTCACCTAATTTCCCCTTAAACAGTGTGCATTCAATTGGCTCTGATATATTCATTAAAAATATTATTTAACATGTGTATTTAGAAATACTTCGTACTATTTTTTAAGCTAGTCGTTAACATTAATATAAAATAATACTTTTGGTGATAATCTTTCCCAAGTTAACCTTATGGACATTGCTACTAGCTGCCCAAATATTTTTCAATGCTTTTTGAAGCCGTAGAGAGAAAATTGGCATATGAACTTAAACATTTGCTTTGCTGATTCGATTTAAATTAAAAATGAAAGCCATCAGCCGAGTGTTAGAGGCCAAAGAAACACAGTATATTTATTTTAATTAAAATTTACAAAAGGCACAAGTTTAAAATTAATGTCTCTCCATGGACTTTCTGGTAGTGTATGTCAATATGTAAATCATAAATCTGTTGCAGCGGAAAGGAAATAGTTTTCTGCTTTAAAACTTGAATCCACCTTGGGCCACGTTGAGTAAACTTTTTCAGTGCAGCTTTAATGAGATCTCATTTGATTCTTTCGAAATACA
The DNA here is from genome assembly GCA_037158775.1 of Hetaerina titia. Lineage (NCBI taxonomy): Eukaryota > Metazoa > Arthropoda > Insecta > Odonata > Calopterygidae > Hetaerina > Hetaerina titia. Next base: position 11,319,002 of record CM073778.1, on the reverse strand, counting down.
TGCATAATACTTATGAAAGAATATTTATGCTCATAGATTCCCAAGCAATAACGCCTGAAACACCTTAAGTGGAATAGTTTCGCCTCATTTGAAGTAGCTTTTATTAAACACACTTATATGGAATGCATTGCAAAGGTGGACGGAGGGAGACCGTAGCGTGGACGCGGTAATTCAGCTTCGGCAGATGCCAGGGATATGGGCTGAGTGCTGTCTAGTAGAGAGTTAGCCTTCTGACTCTAAGATCTCAAATCTAGGGGCCGAATGTTACCCCTGACCACTGCCAGCTGAAATGATGACGTCAAATATTTTGAGGAAGAGCATTTATAATGAAGTGTTAGATGAGTAGGTGAATAGATCTGGGCTGCATTGCAATCGTTCACAGTCGGTAGTTTTTCGTTCTCATAGACGGCGAAAATTACTGACACGTGATCACGTCACGTGGCCTCCAAACAGTACCAAAGTATTGTCCGTATCATCTATGAACATTATACCAGATCGGTCCCTTATACTGTTGTGACATGTCAAAATTGTGGGTTCTTCACCAAACTTGGGATCTCTTGGAACCTCTTTGAAACAACGCACGTCCATGAATAATCCGCACCCAAATAAGGGTACCGTATACAGCCGAGGCATCGGCGTCGGCGGCGACGGAGGATGCAGGAGCATACTCAAAATTTTTAGCATGAATGGTAAGTTATACGGTAGTTCAAATCTTGGGGAATTAAGAATATTATAAGTAAGATATTTTAGAATCACCCAAACCATTACTAAACGAAACATTTTTCCGGGTATATTAAATCCTGTAAAAATAGACCGTCTCAATATTTCATGGCATCTCAACTTTCGAAAAGTACGTGTACATAATAACGACTCATGTAAAGAGCGCAATTTCATTCCATTGCTAACAAACATGAAGAATAAGACAGAATTAATATTATCAAATTTACCGGAGCTTCTAAAATAAAACATCCGGCATAAAATACATCCTTTAAAGTGCAACGACAGACATCACGATAGGAATTGAAAACTGGCTGACAAAAGACTTGCAGAGAGCGAGGTCCTTCCTAAATATTTCATCACCTTCAGAAAAACGAGCCATGTTAGAGTAGGTGTGAATGAGTATTTATCGCAGTAGACTTGCAAGGACTCCGTAGTTCTTCTTATGAATGGAACGACAAAGGTAGAGGTTGGTGTTTCGTCAAGGATTAGAATCACAGTAGTCTATTAATACGGGTATGTTTATTCTACGGACTACCTGAATCCTTCACAGATATTTTCTTGAAAATCGCCCAGCAAATATTCAAACTCTTTACCAAGTATAGAAAAATTATTTTAATTTTTTAATTAAAATAATTAATATTTTTCCCCTTTTATGGGTGGTGACCTAAAACCCCCCGCCACACGCCCTTGCGGCGGCTGGCGGGGTATTATGTACATGATTACATTTTTAGTTGCCGGTGACTTAAATTCACTGACATTTAATGAGTAAACTAATATGCACGGAAACTGGGAAAAAATGGCGATTTCTACAGTGTGCTGCATAAAGACAAATAGAGGGCTGAACGAAATGCATACAAAAAAATGCTAGCACCGATTGAGCACCACCAATACACATTAGTTTTCTTATGAAGAGTCACAGGACTAGTGTACGCAACATTAGCGTGAGTACTTAATATTACAAGGAGAAATTTGTTTTATTTTTAGTTTTTGGCACACTCATATTGGTCACCAAAAGAAATTGACATTTATGTTTTTTCTATAAATTGTAGGTATTCCAGAAATAAAAATCACAGTTGATTTTGACGGCGCGCAACACATTGTAATATCATTTGAATAAATTTTAAATCAGCTTTTTCCAAAGCTCCAAGGTTTCCAATATACCAAATATTTATTCGAGAGAATATTCAGGAAGTCTATTGAACTCAAAGTCGTATTTTCGCTTCTGACTTGTCTTTCCACCTCTTCGTCATGAGGCAGCTCCTAGCAGCCTTCGAGCGATGCGACGCTGCGGATTTCTTGCACATCTGTGCCTGTGCGGAGAAAGAAGGGCTCGATGACCCCGGGTGGCGTGCGAGCCACCTTCGGTCTCCGCGCACGCATGTGCCCGCCTGCGTGAGGGAGCCTGCCGTCGGCGATTAGTGTCACGCGAGCTCGTGAGGCAGACCGCTGAAACCGCCGTTCGACAATATCACGCGTGTGGTTACGTTGCACAGCAGGGTCGGAAGGTTATGGGGAAGAAGAGTTCGAGGGGCATAAACAGACCGGTCACCAGGGACTTCGCCGTCGTTTTCCCCTTACTCCCGGAATTGGAGCATCGCAAAGATCTTTCCTCCTCCTTTAAGAATATCATGATTAGAATTTCAGTCTGTAAATCGGTTTATTTATTGTAATATTTTGAAAAGCTTCCGATATTTCTACATAATATTCTCCCTCATATTAGCTCATTTTCTCCCTCTTATTCTAGCTTCCCGGTTCACGGTACATCCCTTACTCCTGAGTACATCCTACTTCTTCCTATTTTGCGCGCTCATTACTTAATTTTTATTGACATACCAAAGGCTATTTATAAGGAAATTCTTCATTTCATCATAATGTAGCGTACGTTTTGCTTTCTTCTCATTCTCTCCGGGACACTTCCTTGTTTCTAATTTCAACTGTCCATTTGATATTTGTTAAATATAATCTTTTTAATATGAAAGCACCGCATTTAGAGAGGCGCTCTCCGCATTTAATTGAGCAACAGTTAAAAAACCAACATACGCCGTGCAAGTGAATTGTGAAAGTACGGTTGTTTTTCTTTCCAATGTAAATAAATTAGGTTAGCAAACAGTTCACCAAGAAATACTTTTAGGAATTATTAATTTGACAAATAAACTTTTTTTCGCTTAGGAAAAAATTAATATTTCGAGACTAAGCCAAGCCTAGTAAACAAATTATTGCATGAAGTAAATAGGAATAAAAGAAGGGATAGCTTGGGGAGTGAGAGCCGAGGCAAAGATAACGTATAGCGTTAAATGGAACGGTGGCATCGTTTGAGGGGAGAGATATGTGGATTAGACAGAGTGAAAGAGGGAGCAAGAGGGGGGGCAGGGAAGCGAGCGTCTGAATGAAGGAAATGTTTGGAGTGAAAAATGGAACGGAAGAAGGAATGAGACTCGCTGCTTGTACGTGAACGTTGTGAAGTGATTTGTATACCAGCTCATATACATATTCAAACGAATGTTTGAACTAATATTTCTGCTTGTTTGCGCCTAGTACACCCCGCCCAACAGGACATACACAGCGCCCTGTGGAGTATATATAGTATGTATAGATGTGGACGAAGTAGGACGAGCAAGTAAAAAAAATTACGGCAACAGCACTTAAATTAGAAGTTATGAATTTTATTTTCTATTATGAACATTAATGTGCTAAATATGTGAAGAGAGAATTAGAAATGTACATTAATGCTTTAAAAAGAGAGAAAGCATTATTTAATTTTCTCGTCAGGGACTTAAAAGTGAAGTAAAAGGCTTGTGTCCTGACAGTTGAGACGCGGAGGAAATAGTTTGAACGCAGACATGAAGATTTTAAAATTTCCGCTTGGAGGAAAATCGTGACGGTACACTGAATAAACTGCCAAGTAGTCAAGTGACTAAAATTTCATGAGAATGATTGATGTTTATAGAGCGTCTTTGAAACCATGCCGCCGAAGATATTAGTCAATGTTATCTTAAATTTTTGGAACCAAAATTCCCTCAACATGCATACATATCAGAAATGATTACATAAAACATATAAATGTTTTATTTTCTCCCTTTACATCGCTATTCGACGAGGGAAAAACACGAGATGTGCAGTTTTCCAATAAATTATTACCATTATTAATTTTGGCTTGGCTATTTTATACGAATACCCGAGAAATATGCTTGAATCATATTTTATTCTGAAGTACACCACCAACGACAACTCACAGATAGGAGACATCAACTGATGGAAGTGCTAATATGGAATCAGTACACGAAAATGTGATGTATGTTGCTTCACAAATCAGTAATGTAGACCAAGAGCAATCCTGAGCAGAGAATAGAAGCAGGGGAAAACTGGTGTTGGAGACGTATTCCAAATATTAACATTACGATATGGATTGAGGAAAGAGGAGCTTTTGGAGGAAAAGTAGAAATGGAAAAAATCACGCAAGACACCATTTTCAAAAAAAAGCGCAAGCTGAGTTGAGGAATGTGCTTAGTTGCGGAAGAGAGGGAAAGAAAAGATCGCACAAGGAAGAATTAGGGTAGATAGAGTGGAGATGAACTGGGAATTATGAGCCATGAAGACACAAAGAGGTAAGTAGTGCACCAATCACAGAAATCAAGAATAAATGGCTTAAATCATAAGAGACCCTATATTATTACTCTCTCACATATCAAATTTATTTCCGAGCAGAAAAGTTTGGCTCGAATTTCATTTGGAAAATTTTGGCCAAGTTGAAGTCGTCGTTTCATTGTCCAAAAATAGTTTAAGTGCTCTTCAGCAGCTTGTTCTTAAGATGGCAGTGAGATACGCTCGAGTTCACATTGTGGGAACATCAACCGTGTGGAAAGGAATGTCTCGCTCTAATTTTGCAGCCGAGGGTGGGAGTGAAGGCGAGTTGGGAGCAGGAAGAGTGATGCCGTGGCGAAGGGAAAGGCGAAAGGGAGAGAGAGTGGTGGCTCGGGAAGGGACGGACTGATGGACAACGAGTGGCCGGCGCCACCATGAGTTCTGCCCCCGGCCAGGAAGATAGACAGCCGCCCGAGGCTTGCGTTTGCCGCACCCGGGAAGGAAGACGAAGGGGAATTAGAGACTCAGGAAAGGACGTTGTGTTTCCTTCGGAAATGAGTTTTGAAATTATCAATTTCATTATTAAAAGTTAGTGAAATCGTCTAACCGCTGCGTATTGATAATTCGTAGGCTATCTTAGAGATTAAAATGTCTATATTATTTTTCAATTTATTCAAACTTTCAAATAAGCATTTAATTTTATTTAGGAATCAGAAGCTTAAATATTTTAATCGTTTTGTTTTGAAGGCATGTGCTCTCAGCTATCACACATTGCAATGCACTAAGCAATTGATGACTTTAACTCTTCCGCTGAATGCCAAGTATATATATATATATATATATATATATATATATATATATATATATATATATATATATATATATGCGTATATACTTGGCATTCAGCGGAAGAGTTAAAGTATGTAATAATGAAATATATATATATACGCATATTTCTTTTTTTATACATATGCGATTTAATCACACTAGAATTAGAACAGAATATAAGAAGAAGAAGGAAATGAGATGGCAAATAGAAAGGAAAGGAGAAGGTAATGTAATGGAGATGAAATTGAGAAGGAAAAAGTACGGCTTTGGTGAGCATTGAAGTTAGGATACACAAAGTAAAACAGGCATAACCTGTCACCTACGTAAAATTGCTTTACAGAAAGGCGAAAAATATAGTTAAAACCTGAAAAGCCAGAAATGCGTCACTTAAAGGAAATTCAACAAAGATACGGGAGTTGATGACAGGCATCGTAAGTAATGACGTAAGTAATAGATGAGTGAAAACTTTAACATGGAACATAATATTTCATTGAACGGAAACCTGGCCGCTGAGGCAAGTCTAGAATGGAGAATGAAAGGATTTGGATGTAGGGAAGAACGGAAAAACATCTTGGATGGAGTAGAAAATCAAGGCATGTTAGGGGAAGAGAGTAGTTATCAGTGGAAATTCAAAGACAACTGGGCAGGTGGATGCAGAAGATACTGAGTGGAAATGAAAAGCTGAACATGGTAACACGCAGAAGACGATGGCTGATAGAACAATGTTAGAAATTGAGGTAGAGCGTTGGAAGAGAGTCAGCATTTCGGATAGTATTAAGAAAGGGAGAAAGTATACAGGGTTAATGAGTGATTTGATGTAATGCTTATTCAGGGATGAATAGATATTGTGTGTCGTCCGAGTCAGGACTGATGGGTACAGCAGTATGTTGAGACGGGTTCCATCAAAAACTAACCCCAAGGCGGAAGACTAATAAAATGCGGAACAATAATGCCAAATAAGTCGCACTGAATGACTGAGGCCTTAACTTTTTTTAAGCCAAATAAATCGTCTAGGAATGCATCTAAATTATAATTATAACCAATGACATTCTAAATCACATATAAGTTCATTATGAATCCCGAGATAAGATACTACCGCGCTTACAAGCCTTGATTTAAACGATAGTAAATTCTATCGCCCTGCATTATGATAAACCATTCCTTCTCCCTACTTAAACCCTGTTTCTACTAGTACCGGTCAATATAAATACTCTTTTCATTCATCTACTTTGGGTACCCAAAAAACTCACTGATTAACCCATTATTCAATATTCTACTGCCGCTCACATTTTTCTGCACCCATTTTTCGCCCTATATTTAACTATTTACCAACAGATTTCTCTTCACCACAACCATGTCGAAAATATTTCCATTTCTCGAGATTAAATCCTTCATAAAATTCTGCTCGAAAACCCTTTCAGGAGTAAAGGTTTTTCATAATATGTGTCTATAAAAATTCCAATAAACATTAAGGGTTGTTAAAGACCACCCTATATTTCCTTCAAAGCTCACAATATGCCAATGGTGAGTGATGGCGTATTTCCAAGCCAAAACTTTGGTGCGGGACTTTACATGTTCTTCTAACTCTCCCATAATTATTAATTGTCTATGTACATTTTTCAGGGTATAAAACGAAGATAGTGGATAAGATACGGTGTAGATCAAAAGGAGTACAGCGTTTTAGTTCAAGGAGATATCAAGAAAAAGTGTTTTTTCAGAAAAATGTGGTTTTTTAGAAGAATGTGGCTTTTTAGAAGAATGTGGTGAAAAGCAGAAAATTAATAAAATTTAAGATGAGAATTGACATTTTGGACATTTATTTGCGTTAAAAATGGTGACCTCGTTTTTAGTAGAGCTTGAATCAAACAGTTATTTGAAACAAACCCTATTAATAGGTTAGGTACCCTAGGTCTCATATGATTGCTGCTAACAATCATCGCAAAGTGTTAAAAGGAAATTTCGTCTCTTCTAATAATTAAAATATAAGAATTAGGCCCTTTCCTGCCATTCTATAAGTATTTTGTATAATAGTATTGTACTTGTATAAGAGTAGGGATACATACTATTGCATTCTTCGGAAAATAGGCGTGCTGTCAACAACCATTTTCTAAGCTAACCGTGAGCTCTGATACTCTAAAGTTGATTTACTAAAGACTAACTACCACTCACCATCATAGATTTGAAGGAATGACGTAGAAAATGTTCATCAATATGTAAAAGCTACATATCTCAGATGGCTATAGTGTGGAAGACTGGACTATACGAGAACTATACTCGCATATGAACTGAACGGAATGAAGGAAAAAATATTTAAATATATAGAAATACCTTCATGTATTTATAGTCAGGTAAATTTCTTGAAGAAAAATCCTTCCGTCCATTTCTAAAATTTTATCTTTACCTCCGGTCCAAAAATATAAGTTGTGCCAACAAAAACGCTTCAAACTTCTGGATCTATCTAATATAAACATTTTAGGGAAGTCAAGTCTAACGTAAAATATTCACATCAACAATTCAAACGAATTCGTCAAAGGCTGTAATAAACCTTACTCTTTTCTTAGAAGCTTTTTTAAGGCTCCCCTGTGCTGCTCAGTCATTATGCCATCGAAGAAGTTTTTCTAGGATTTTGGAGGAATCACACAGAGCCTACGCTGACCACAGACGAGCTCCAAATCGGACATGAGAAATTGGGGACAGCCTCGTTTCTGTGTTTTCAATTTTCTTTAACCATATGAGCGTTCATCAAAATTCCATTCGGTTTGAAACGTAATTGATAATTTATATATTAGGATAAGAAAATCATTGAGTGAATTATGAAGATAAGTTAAAGGCATTCGCAACGTCAAGTAGAAATTTAATTTTGTAGACATTACAATAAAATAGTTAGTTAAAAAAGTAACGGGAGAGAAGCTATAAAAAACAAATTGACAATTGAGAAAGAAATAATGAAAAAGACACGAAGAGAAATAACAGTCATAGTTTATGAAAACCTTTATCGTATTCCGAATACAATATTTCATGAATACAAAATTTTTAATTTTCAAAAATTTGAAAGAATATGTCCCTGAATTATATTAAATTAAAATATGAATATTACCTTGAATTTTAAGTGTGAGCATACATATTGATCTAGTACCATATTTTCCATATTTTATCGTTTAAATGGCGCACTCCATTTAATTACCGAATGTCAAAATATCTCCTTATTCTCATATTTAGCGAACGCCGCAGTTTTCGCATTTGAAAAATGCAAAACAATCAGATACATTGTCCTTTTTTCGCAATTTCGTTCTTCAATTCTCTACGCGCACGGGCGATGAAACGTGCTTTACCGGGCACCCACTCGCCAAAACGGAAATCGCCAAGGTTGGAGCCCTTCGGCGAATGGAGAGCGTGTTTCTCAATACACACGGATGAAATTCGAATAAGTGCGCAAAAATAAGAACTGATTCGAATGAATAAACGTTTGCTCCCAACGCCTTTCACTCTATTTCACTGCTACGGAGGTGGAACATTTTTGAATTCCGTGGAATAATCTCCCATTGTCCGCCTCTGTTTGCCCGAGGGGATACAATGGAAATGTATTTTAGGTGATTTATTCCTTCTGAATTGCTGAGGTTTAAATGCATCTAGGAATAACCAACTGCGAATTATTACACTACGTCAAAGCGAATTCTTCATAATTGAAATATAAATAGTTAACAAGTAGACTACTACACTTTTCAGTAGAATTGCAGCTAGGGAGAAGAACGAAAATAAGAGAACTAACAAAAAAGTGAGTTATGTGAAAAAGAGGCATGAATTTTAGAAGAAATGGGGATGCTGTTGTGAAACTTAATAAAATTACATAAATGGCTTGAGAAATAGAAGGAATGTCAGGGACACATCACCATGAAGAGCGCTTGAAAGTGTCGCCGAAGAATGAAACTATTTCAGGGGACCGATTTCATAGAAGATTTTTTGCTGGGAAACGCATTTAAAATCCTCAGTTCATGAAAACACCGACTTATCAATGTGATAATTTTCAATTTTCCATATTTTAATATCTCTAAATATATTTCCCACTGTCGTAGTATCCAACGGAAACCTTTCTTTTGACAATTTATCGTTCTCTCCAACATTTTTTTTCCTATTTAATTGTTTAAATCTTTCTCATGGCACTATAATCACAAAACCCGTGGCCCATTCCTATTCCCAAGAGACCTGAAAGAGACAGCACAACCCACAAAATGGTTTTACGCATTCTTCTCTGTCTGAATAAATAAATATCTCTCACAAATTTCCTTAAATCGCATTTAATTTTGGTCGGTGCATTTCTGCCCAGCACATTAAGCATAGCATTGCCATTAGCCGTTAACCGGAACATTATTGTCTCAAATGTTATCAAAAATACTATTAGTACTTACATATTTTCCATTCCCACCAATTTTACAACTTCCCATCAAACCCCAGAATTCTATTTATTCCTTCCGTAAACAGCTGAGAAAGTAATATGACTGTACCGTAGATCACATTTTAGTGTTCATGGACTATTTTCTCCCATTTTTATTCCCATATCAATTGAACAACTGCAACAAAGCCTTGGATGGCTGAAATCCGATTTTTTTCCAAATGCAATCGAGCTGATTGAATCATTCTAAAATGATTTGTTAACCGACTCACCTATTCGCGGCCCCATGCCTCCCTATTTGTTTTACTCTAGGGACCTTTTATAACAACTGGCAATAACTGATGACTACATCTTTTTACCAAGATATTTTTCTACTTCGCAAGCTGGAAAACTCCCTTACGTTGTTGAATAGCGGGTCTACGCCTTCTAATATCTGATATTTTCTATTAATATTTCTAATGTGCCTTGTAACAAACATTACACATAACATTATTTTATTTAATCGTTATCACGCACTAAAACCTAGTTGATTTTTTCGCAGAGTACGAGTAACATAGAAGGTGGACTACAGAAAATTAATCGATGCATTATTTATCTCCACGACGCCTTCATTGGAATTTCACAGATATGGTTTCATTTCATTTCCGCTTGGTACTCATGGAAAAAGAAAATACGAACCAATTATTGCTACGATTATAGTTTTTTCACTGACAAAAAATTAGTAAACGTAAATGCATAGAATGCATTCACGTATTTAAGCTTATGCAAGTAAATCGGCTGCAAAATAATACATGCAGTTAGGCATTCTGTTCAATTATGCCAGAAGAACTTGAACCTAAAGTTTTTTGGCATCAGAACTAGGGAAGAGTAATCTTGCAGTACTTGTGGGCGGGCACCCGAAGATTGGCCCAACTGATTGACTGATTGACCCCTACGAACGACCTTAGAGGATGGAATTAAAGAAAGGACGGGATCACAAGAGGGTGGGGATGGAGAGGACGACGTCGGTGCATGTATGCTGGGAAGGGAGTGGGTGGGAGGTCGAGGAAGGAAGACGTGGCCCCATGGATGTTACTCGGCGCATGTGACGGGGAATTCGATTTTGAGGGAAGGCCGGTCCTTCGTTAGGCGAGGACGGAACCTCTGGGCCGTTGTTAGCCACGCAAGAGCCGATGGAAGATGAGTTGGTCCGCTAAGGTGACATCAAAAGGTTGCTTTGAGGACCCTTCGTGTACAAGCGACGACGGAAGAAACCTTTCACGGGTCTGAATGGTCGGGATACAGACACAGGCGCCATCTCCTCACGTTTTGCAGAATGGAAATAGATTGGCGGCAAAAAGTGAGCAAGTATTTCCACGACATGTATTATGACATTTCATAATGAGACTTATAGAGGTTTGAAGGAATCGGGAAGAATAGATTTTATAACCGCAGAAAACAGGTGGTGTCGCTGTGAAACTATGATAACCCCTCCCCGCATTAATTAGCTGATATTTATTCGAAATGATTTACATACCACCTCGTGCATTCCTAAATGCGTATGAGTATTCATTTTTTTAGAAAGGCAATTAAATCGTTTTCATTTTTAATAAATACTGAATGGAACGTGAGATGCTTCACAGTATTCTATTTTTTCTAATTCACTTTTATTTTCTACAAGACAATAATTCGCCATATCCATACAAGATCAACAAGTTTTCTAAAATATTTTAAGTGATGGATTATTTCTTCTTAGAATTAAAATTGTAACAATTTTCCCCCACCATTAGCATTAGATAAGATGATTAATTAATAGGCCCATCTGCTGCTGCAGTGGTGTAAATTTCATGGATTCGTAATGAAAATCCCTAAATCTTTACGGGCGTGGTAGAGGCGTCAGAAGCATAGAATAACCTAACGCAATGCACTAATGCGATCGATGGAATGCACCTCCTTGATGCGTCGACTGCTGTGATGATGCTGAATTAAACTCGAAGAGGATGGTGGGTGGCACTCGACGCCACTTTCCACCAATCGAAAGTATTGATTCAATCATCTCCTCTATTCCACAACTACAGCGGGCTTGCCTCGTTTCATTGAGAGCGAACATTTCCATACTGGAGGAAATGCAAACACCGTATCCCGGGAAAAACCTCACAGAAGGTCTATTAAAAAGTGGTGAGGATTCCGTTGGTTTTCCAGTAAGCTGCCGTGTGCAAAAGAGAAGATTCTTCTCCGAAATGTAAAGTGAGATTCTTAAGTGCCCGTTTAAGCAGGTTTTGACAGAAAATCAGTAAAACTGTTTGCTAATTTGGGAAAACGGACATGCGCTGGTGAAATGTAATTAGAGTGCTGATGAATCCCGGAAATTGTTGATGTCTCGATAATATTGAATTTTGATAAATTTGAGCAAACTCTTTCTCATAACGTCAGATATGTTAAACACACTACATTGGTCAAGCTCAATAAAAAAAGTTTATATCTTTACAAAATGTAGTAAATGCATAACTTATGGCGTTTATTTTTAGATTTCTTTAGTAGTGCTATATTTATTCAACCGTAAGCATTCGTTCTATTACATGATAAAAGTGTGTTTTTCATTGGAGAAAAGATAAGATTTTTTTAAAATTTCGGTATAGCAGATTTTGAATTGGGCAAACGTAGTGAGAACAAAGCTTATTATCTTGTTCCAATCAAACTTTTTTCGTTCCATAATGTATTCATCTATTACTAGCCACGTTAGCAATGCTTAATCATCGTTACATACATTAAAAACCACTCATAATTTCAGGTGCATTGAATACTCCCAGTGCATTCTGAAGGGACAAATTAATTGAAAATAATTTGCATTTCCTCATTCCATCCGACACTATACGCATCAATTTAAACTTTAAAACGTGTAACTTGTAAATGTGTCACACATTCAACAAAATTATAATCGATATTATTATTTTATTTTATTATTAGATTATTAACCTATTCGGCCGCCTCTGTTTTATTTCATTAATCAGATAATCTCCGCACGAATATAGTGTTCTCTTTACGCCATGTTAACAATAAAAAAGTATGAATAGTAATAATTTTTTCATCACTGATTCCTTGGGGAAAATTCCACTTGGGCGAGGGAGAAATACGGAGCAGAATTAAAAATGTGGAGAAATTCAATCTGAATACGTTTATTAAACCTTGAATAATTTATACTAACATCATAGAAGATTTAAGACGCCCAAAATGATCGATTAGGACAAAAATAACCATCTGACTATTTATAAACATACCACAGGCTCATGCCGGGCGCAATCATGAGCAAATCACTCCTACATACCTAGTTAGAAATAATCGTTTGCGCCATCGCTTTTAATGCTCCGACCCCGTGAAACGAGGTAATGAAGATCATAACCTACAAGATGGAGCCACTAGGAAGTAGTCTTAAACAAGCGTGACATTTCTTAACGTTAATTGAGCCATTAATTTATCCCTGCTAAGAGTAAGTGCCAATAAACGGTCAATCAAACTTTATGACCAAAAAGGTTTTGTCTAATTGTAATTCCAAAGGTCAAAGGAAAATAATTATTTTCGACTAGTCGGGCATAGTGATTTTTTTCCATAAATATCATAAGTTCTTATGAATATTCTTATGAATTACACTGTTTAGAGCACGATCGGATATTCATTATTTTTCACGATTGAATTTCTTGAGCAAAGAAATCTTTAACAGCTGGCGCTATATCATTGCCATGATGAGTTTGAACGTAATTAATAACATTCAACAATATTCCAATCGAAGAGTTCTCATTAAATTCCAATTATATTTCCATCGTTACCTGAATATTTATACCAGACATCAATTTAGATCCAAGTGTAGAGTAATGAATTAAGTATTAGCACTGAAGGGCTTCATTAATATTTTAAAAATGAGGCAAGGGGACAACTCCGCTTTCATTTTAAAGATTACTTCGCTGAAAACTTACCTTTCCCTCTTTGCTTTCTTGATTCAAAATATACTCCGCACCAGGAGATATTAGATTGCACGGGAATTTCAGCTTTATTCTCATCATAATCATCCTCTTTTTAAGTCATAAATCATTCCCAGGGCGTTTGCAAGTGGGATTAAAACCAATCACATCGCCCAGGGACAGTTCTTTCCTCGACCTTCCGGGAGTGAAAGGTATTTTTAATTAAAATTGAATTCGTTAGCTGCCGCCTTTACGTGCTCCCTCCCAGATCTCCCCCTTCTGGCCCCGTCTCTCGTAATCAATCATCGATCGAGAGTAGCTGGGACGCTCCGCTAATAAGGGCGCTAAGGGCACTCGCCCGAACGAAGGGCGTTAATCGCATGTTTTAGCGCGGCGCAGGGAAGCCACTCGTAAGCAATTCCCATTTTGCTTGTACTTGCAATGGCCACTCTCCGAGGAATAAGCCAATTTTAAAGACCTTTAAAAAAGCTTTGAATAAAGTATTTAAAATTACTATATAATAAGGCTAAATAAATGTTGTATGCAAGTTGGTTCGTCTTAGAAAAATGAATGAAGAGACCTTAACTGAAAGTATGAGCAAACGTGTTAAAAGTAGGATTTTAATGAGTCAATATGATCAAATGAATTCAAAAATTTAATATTAGAAGTCTCAAGGACAGAAGAGACAGGATGGGACAGACTGTGAGAGAGATGAAAAATGTATGCGGCGATAGGGCATTGGAAAAAATAATGCAAGAGAGTTTCTGTCATTATCTACATTCATGCTTTGTTTCCATGCATATTTCAGAAAAGAACGATGAAAATACTGGCAGAAAAGAACCTTTTAAGCACAATAATTCAGATAAGTTAGAATGTTTTTCAGTTTTAGCCTAGGTATACATTAGGACGTCCACAAGATGAAAGCATGTCATTTTGAAAACAACTTTTAGTTTACGTATATGATTTTGCTGGATAAAATTATGACAGTTAAGTTTCAAATCAATACAACACCCATCGCATTCACCATATTTGGTGCCATTAATTTTTTTCCCCAACTGGCTCGGCGGAAAAAAATCCAAGTTTAACAAGGAGATCGTAACACACACAGATGCATATTTTGAGGACATCTCGAACTCATACATTGTGGACGCCTTAAAAAAGTTGGGAAACGCTGGGAAAAGGTTATCGTGCTAAAAGGTGAATATGTTTCAAAATGACAATATATATCAAAGATAATTTGTTTTTATGAGGACTTATTGGACGACTCACATGTAATATATTGTTCGCAAGGATCATAATGTTACGGAATGCATTAAAAATACGTTTACTTCTACCACAAAGATCGCTAACTTTACGCAGAAATTACGCATTTTTTGCCGAATGATATGTAAAGACAGAATAGAATTTCTCTGGATTACTTTTAGCGACACATTCTTGAAATAAAAATGCAATTTTAATTATATTTCAACTCAATTCTACACATCAAAGTCTTTCAAAATTTAAGTTGTCAGGGAAACCAACATGTAAATTTTAGTACTAAGATATTTTATGGCAATTTTGTCGAAGTCCCAGGATTAAGTTCTTGCTAGCAATTACTCCAGTATCTCTCTGCCACTTTCTTCATCTACTTGTAAATACAAGTAGATGAAGAAAGTGGCACAGTAGTCGTCTGACTTGGACTAGCAGGCTGTGACTGCTATTTACATCTGCGGCGGGGTGGCTTCTACATTGTTGGAATTGGGTTTTTGATTCTCGTTCTGACCAGGATGTAGTCGATTTGGAACCTTGTCCTGACCCCTGGAGTTTTCCATGTGCATCTTCTTCTCTGACGTTTCTAGTAGACGTCGCTTGCCACTACCATGGTTTTCTCATAACACCCCGCCATCTATGGTGCCGCCACATTTCGTTTCCCCAGGCCGAATCGTTCCACACTGATTCCTCTCCGGCCACAGCGCTCCAGTCTCCCGCCGCCATTACACTAATGCTTTCCTCCCTTCACACTGATCCTAGAAACTCCTCCAGCGGTTCTTCATATTCTTTTATTTCCTCTTCTTAGTTTGCTGGATGTTGAATAACTTTAACATCGGAATCCTCTCGACATATTTCCAGCTCTATTTGACTTATCTTGCCCTTTGCTTCATGAACATGATGCCCACTGCTCTATTCTGGCAGTCTCCTGAATATTCCACGCTGTAACCGTCGTCAGTCATCGGTCCCAGCTGGTCTCATCTCGCTCGCTCCTAGACTCCCGAGTTTCCATCTTAGCATCTTTCCCAACTCATTAGCAATATCCAGCTTTCTGAGCACTCCTAAGGACCTAAAACGTCATTTTCCGCTCCTGCATTAGTCCGCCTTGACTGATGTTCCCCTTACTATAGTTTTCACCAAGAGATCCGATTCGAGGACCATTTTACCTTTGCAATATTTCACCGTTAGGAATACCATCACGATGCATGTGTTGGTATAGCCTGCATCTCCTGATTAATGTGTTATTGTAGTGTAGCCCTCCACAACGCAAGCCGAATTCGTGACTCCCACTCTTGCTAGTAGCGTTTCAACATCTGTGCTCTATGGTAAAACTGCTGTCTTTCACCATTGGTGCACGTTACTCTTTGATGTATGATCGACTCTCTTCACTATCTCATTCCGAAAAAATCAGAACTAGATCGTTTACAGAAAATAATTTTTGCCGCCTGTGGAACAATGTTATTATTTAAAATCTTCCGTTTCATGTATATTTTGAATGGACGTAGACTATACAACGACATATCTGTTTTCCTCTTTGAACGAAACACAACATACCACACACTGTAAACTCTTCCTAATTTTGCATATATATTCTTCCTTTCTTTATTTCTTCCAATATTCCCCACCTGTTCCTACCTCTTTCTCGTTTGCCTAATATTCTCCCTTCTATCAGAGTCTTTTTATCTGCGATTCCTCGCATCCTCCAATTTCATCGCTCATTGCATTGCCAACCAAATGCTCTACATCCATCTTGCCATCCTCTATAGATTAATACCAGCAGTGCCATCTCCTTTGAATGAATAGCATTTCCTCATTTGCTTTCCTATCCATCTATTTCATCATTTCCATCTGTCCTCCACACCCACATTTCAAAATGCTCAACGCATCAGCAATTACCTTTTCCAAGTGAAATTTCTTTGTCTAACGTAATTTATTCTTTTTCTAACATCCCTACTTCTTTGACCATTTTGGTAGAGAACATTTCTAAGATAGGTAAACTGTTTCACATTCCCTATTTTATGAATTCCTATCACAGTATTTTACGTAGAAAAATCATTCCCGCATTGAGAATTTATGAAGACCTAATAATAATGAAGAGCTAATAACGGGAACTTGGTGGAAATCACGAGAATGATGGAGAGCTACTTAGCACATGGGAACTCTACCATGTACAATGTACCAAAATGGTCGTTAGGTAAGAGCCGTTAGGAAACCATAAGACCTCTTTACCAGAACAAGAATTATTATTATTAAGTAATCTACCGGTTAAGGTAGGTTTTGGATGCGCACAATTACCAAATAAACATTTGTGACTCCTAGCAAAACACAATCTAGTAACCTACTCTACATAGTATTCCCAACATGTTCCTACCTCTTCCTCGTTTGCCTAACATTCTCCCCTCTATTCCAGTTTTCAACATCCCACTGCCTTCATTCATTTTTCCTGCTTCCTTAGGATTTCTTCCAATAAACCTCTCTCCCAGAACCAGAACAAGAATGCACTTAATTAAATAATTTTATACTGGCATCATTTCTTTAAGGATTATCATAATAAGGCATTTCGAATTTTAATTCGAAATATCTCCAAACCGTGAACCTTATAAAATATCTTGGATTGTCTTAACTAAAGAAAAAGTTGAAATTTCAACTTGGAGGTATTTTGCTCGAGGTGTGATCTCAATAGTACTCTATCCACAACATTGAATCATAGGGTAAGTAACTCATTCAATTAAGACAACAGGAATACCAAGACGAAATGTGTGAAATATGTCACAACACGTATTCAGAAATGTTCGTAAAATTTTAAACGAAGAGTTTCGACACTAAATGTTTTAATCAGTATATTTTCCCTTTCACGCTATTTCATTTCCCTTAATGTGCAATAAGATTCTGAATTGCGATTGCAAGGAAATAAACTTCGTGTGTGTAATACTTGATTCTTGCCATAAAATTAGAAAGTCTACAGGGATTATAACGCACAAAATGTGGAAAGCACATGACCTTCCTTGGCAGTCATACGAATAACTAAACGATATCCCGTTGAGTTGAGCCGGCGAGTTAGCATTTATGAGGCAAAGAACAACAAGAATTTCCAAGTGAGTCAGACACAGGATGAGCACCTCAGGTTTGCACAAGGAGTGTTTGTTCATGCTAGTTTCTGAAATTCTGAAAGCTCTATCTATTTTCATCATTTGTACTAATTATACATCTACTTCCAAATTATCTTCCTTGAAAATTCTACTTAAAAATCCGGATGACCTGATCTCTATTTGTATTTCAAAGTTAATTACATTTTTTCAACTTCATTTCGCCTCAGATTCCTCGTCTAGTTAAGTGCAGGCGCCACTGTTCAAAATCCATTGACAATGCAATAATTCATGCTATATGCATACTTTCAGTTTTTTTGTCGAATGGATAAAGGGGGGGGATCGGAATTGTGCGGTGGCTAATGTACTGGCTTCCCATCCAGAGCCGGGTTCGAATCTCAATGGTGGCAGATATTATTCAGTTGTATCCCGATCCCTACTTGAGTTGCTTCTGGAGGGCACTTTGAGTGAGTTCCTTTCTTGTCCATCCCTAATGGCACAAATTACCTCAGCTGTCTGTCGCCTTCCGTAAATAAAACTACTATGGTGAAAGGGTGACTGTAGAATAATGTTAAAAATTCATATTTATGTACGAAGTTCCAAAGTACATACAGATGAATTTATCTTAAAACCTACTTTGAATGCAAATGTCTCTCTTATTTACAACTTGGCCAAATGTCTCACTGGTATCCCACATCTTTCGGCGGACGATGTCATCTCCTAACATCACAAACATTGTATAAAAATCTCGGCTGTGTATTACGAAATGCTACCCAATATTTCCGTGGATTCAAAGTGCATCGTGGAAAGTTCGAACACTATCTAGTAAAAACGTAACCTTCAGGTTGTTACAGAAATTGCTGACAACCACGTTTTTCCTAGACAATGGGCATTTTTTTGAGCTGTCGCATGCCGTCGCAATGGAATCTCCTCTCTCACCGTGGCGTTCGCCAAATTCTTCGCAGAGGATTTCAGGGAGAAGGCTAGTGCTCCCTACTCCGCCACCGAGACGACACAATGCTTCCAACGCTTCTATCTAGGAGGACACCATTGATATCCGACCTCACGTACCCGGGGATCTCTGGCACTTTTAAATGCTATGGGCAACCCCCTCACATGAATCATGTTCACAGAGGCGAGGGAGACATATAGCATTTTACCCTTTCCCGATTACATTATCTTCCGGAAATATGTACTGGGCACTTGGCACTTGTACATTTGGAAAACCACTCTTGATGGCGCAATTTTCAGGCTTATGAAAATAATTAAATACTAGAAAAGTTTGACAGATTTGAAAATGTGCACAGCTTTTGAGATAAGAGCAACCTGCAGTAGAGTTCAATGTTCGGGAATTAATTGAAATTCAAAAGAATTGTGGAACATAAAAATATTAAAAACTTTCAATCTTAATAAAGCTAAAGGGGGAGGAGTATGGACCACATTCGCCACCCCCTCCACCCCCGTCCCTATTTAAAGGAAGCCAATTCATATACTTTTTTTACCAAAATGACTGGAGTCACCACAATCCTTCCGCGTGGAGAAAGGGGCTGTCACCTCAATTATCGCCGAAAAGATTAAGCTCGTCCAAGAAGAGGAGAAGACTAATCCTTCCCATCGCCTGTATTAATACATCAACTCTGTTACATTGATGATGTTTCGTCAGGGAAAATAAACGCCTTGGATATGACTCTCAACATGACAGTGAAGGCCCTCAGGGCAATGTCAGGATCAGCCATCGATACGTCGGCAGATGATTACTTAACCTCGTGGAAGGCCTGAGAAAATTTCACAGACAGGGATACAGGTAAAACTAAATAGCCCCTCGGTGATATTTCAGGCGGTACACCATATTATAAGATAATACCTTACTCTTAATGTTTTTATTTCATCAACGTTTTTCTTCTTACTGTTAAAATAATTCGTATTATTACTATGTGCATAGAAAGTTGTCACACTTATGCCTCCTCATTATTTAGCATTTTAAAGGGGATCTTTTAATAAATGCTTAACTGAGTTCCCTACTTATATATATATATATACATATATATATATATATATATATACATACATACATATATATATATATATATAAATTCACTGATAGTCATAACAAACACAGAAACCAAAACACACAAAAGAGGGAAAACTCACTGGTTCTCGAATTTTCGGTGGTCCAACCACCTTTCTCAAGAGGAATTAGGAACAGAACTGAGGCAGAGGAGGGCCCGAAAGCAGTCTGCTCTCGGGCCCTCCTCTGCCTCAGTTCTGTTCCTAATTCCTCTTGAGAAAGGTGGTTGGACCACCGAAAATTCGAGAACCAGTGAGTTTTTCCTCTTTTGTGTGTTTTGGTTTATGTGTTTGTTATGACTATCAGTGAATTTACATTACACGTTTGTGGGTTTTCCAAAAAAGTGTATATATATATATATATTATTATTAGGTAATCTACCGGTTAAGGTAGGTTTTTGGATGGACACAACTATCAAATAAACATTTTGTGACTCCCCACCTAGCAAACCAATCTATATCAGGTCCCTCTTCATCTCGGTGTACTTCTTTCCTCCCTTCATCCCGTCCAACATCCCATGAAATTCCTCTAAAGTGCTTACTTTTGACGAACACTAAATGGAAAAAGAGTGACTGATGAAGAGGTTCAAAATCGGAGAAAAGAAGTTCAGTGAATGCTCTATCTAGAAGACAAGGAGAAATATTTTGGGAAGAGAGTGGAACTGATGAGCTCCAATAGATTAATAGAATGGAGGCGAAGGGAGGTTGAGAAAGGTTAACTATGATGAATAAGTAATATAAGCCAACAAGATAGATTTAAGCGAATTATGAGAAAAAATTAACAAAAACCATGGAAATTGCTTCGAGCATATTTATCAATGAAAACGTAGGAATGAAATAATCCAGGTTTGTTATCAATTCGACGTACATAGGGTAATAATGAAGCACCTTTGCAATAATGGCGAAGAAATTAATCATAACCTGCGACACTCTCGCATCCCCTAATAGTACGTGTTTTTTAACCTTCAGTATTTTCTTCAAGAGAGTCTCCTTATATTCTGTGCATGGGTCACGTGGAACCAGGTGACCCTTCGGAAACCTTACTTTTGTCCAGACTCCATACAAAAACTTAAATGGAATCGAGCCAATAGACGCTAAATTTTAAAAATAGGTAAGCATGCGTATGTACAAAAACCTGACAACTTGAGGGTTACCAACTAAGTAGAAAGCTACTGATTATAGAAAGTAAGTAAACGTCGACGTTTCAAGATAAACTTGAGTGAGAAACGTTAGCAATATAGCAATATCAAGTATCCAAAATTTAAAATTTCACAAAAAGGCAGCGAATATTCTATTAATTGAAAAAGGTTAATGAAAATAGTTTATTTGTTCCTAAATTTTTAACATATCATAACCGTGTTAATCTACATATTGCATTTTATGCGTCAAACTTGGTGACTAATACTACAGTAAAACAATTCACGTCAATATATCAAATAAATAGAGACGGACTTACGTGGAAATAAATGTATCAAATAAATATAAATAAATATATCAAATGAATGGAGACGTACGAGACGCACTCTTTGCAATGTATTATGCTACTTGGCTGAATACTACTTCTAAGGCTACTTGGAATTTTTCATGCGCTAAATTTGACGCCACTTAAAGACATAATAACATTTTTTCTTTGAATGTATGGGTAACCTTTGAAATGAGCTTTTCAGCATTTTTAATATTTGATTAAGGACTTATTCCCTTTTGTTTTATTCTCAATTTCTGTATTAAAAAGTACCTGAGAACTCCAATTCTGAATTTTAATTCAATTTTTATATTTGCGAATAATAACGTTATCATAGAATAAACATTTGAGACTAAAAATTAGTTTTTTGAATTTTAATTCCCATGAAAAAAGCCTAACACCTCTCTAAGAATTTCATGTTTACTCATTGTTCAGTGTCAAACATTCATGACAAATCCAAGTAAATGAACTTAAATAATAGATACCCAAGTAAGCAAATGCACATAGGTACATCAGCCAAAACGAAAAATTTTCAGCGTGTGTTAGTAGAAATACACAACTTATACTTTTATTCAGCTGATTGCTAGCAGCCATTGAAGTCATGTGATCACGTCTGGAAAATATTTTTACTACCCAAGTAGTGCCCAGTTGTGATTGCGTGTCACTGTAAAAATGAATCCTATGAGTAAAGAGTATCCTACTGCGTAACTTAAGCATTATACTCGGAGAGACAGCGAAAATACTAATGAAATACTTAGTACTAAGTCTCTTGGTAATGAAAACATATGCTTACCTCAGATTTTTTAAGTGAAAAGCACACAATAGAAAAGGATCATCATAATTTTATGAGAAAGGGTGTTCCGGGCTTTCTTTACTTTATCTTTGGGCTATTTACAACGAAACGGTGAACTAGCAGAAGAAGTACAATAAAAAAATCTCTTAGGATGCTGTAAATTGGTAAATGTTATCTCCGGCAGTATAGCAATTCCTCAGCCCATGGTTCATCTTATTTGGTCAAATTTTTTGAATACCACCGTAGTGTAAAAACGGTACACTTTAGCCACGACCCGACAACACTTAAAAAAAGTAAGGTTAATTTATAAAAAAATTACATATGATAGTAGGAAAAAAAACATGGGCATGCGAATGATCCCGATATCCAACGATAATTTCCTCTTTGAAAACGCTTCCTTTGCTCTGAGAACTTGGTGAAAGTACTTGATTATGGTTAAACGTCAAATGAGCTAATTTTTACAGTTTTCCTAATCCGCCTACCATGGGTTCAAAAAGATTTCAATATCAAGATTTTAAAATGAAAAAATATTCAAACCATAGTCGGTGTACTAAAATAAGCGGGAAAATGAATTTTTTATCCTTTTTATCGCGATGGAAGGCCATCGAAGAATCTTGGAGAAACAAACAACAGACGTCCTAGGAAACATTTTTTCCAGGACTTAACGTGAATAAATTCTGTACACTCGAAGAAAACAATTTCGTAAACCAAAACGATAGTTACAATGTACCATTAAGCGTATTATGTAATAATGAAAAATAACGATACATCGGAGCACTCCTGACCACTTCACCTTGAGACGCCGAGTAGTGTAAGTGCAACGGGCCGTGACCTCTAATCCATTACGCAAATTGATGCGGCATACTGAAAAACTAAAAAACGTTGGACAGGAAGCACTAAAAACGATCAATCGAAACAGATAATTTGGCGCGTTTTAGAGTGCGATGCATTGCCACACGCCCATACACTTTTTCATCGGACGGCGAGGCCTTGGGTTGCAACCGGACGTTCGTTCCCTCGGCGAAAGAGGCAGGGAGAAGGGGGGGACGACGACCTGCCTACTTCGACGACGGCAAAATGCCTTTCGCTCTGATGAGGGTTGTTGCGTATTCATTTCAAAGCGGCTGGGAGGCCAAAGGGGGGAGGGGGACGGAAAGCGGGGGGGAGCTTCATATTCCCGCCCCCCTTACCACGGCCACACACAGCGGATTTCCTTCCACCCCTCCCTCGCAACCAACACCCCCCCCTGGGTACCCTTCCCCTCTCCAACCACTCCCCCTCTATATCCCTCTCATAGACCCGCCTCCGGGTTTTTACGGAATCGCGTGTTGCCTGGCTCATTTCACATGCATCGGGGCGGGGGTGGAGGGCAGGTAAGTTGATGACGAAGGAGCGGGGGGGGCGGAGGGGGCTTCCTCCGCAGAGCGGCGCTGTGCACGGGAGGAGGAGGTGGCGCCAACGACGGCATTTGGTGGCCCTATATCACTTCCGGAGGTGTGTGCGTTGTTTCCCCCGGAGACTTATCCGGCACGCTTTCACCCACCCGACCGACCAAACCCTCCCCTCGTTCCCTGGGGGGGAGATACGGGGTGAGTGCGAGGGGCGGTTTTAGGGGCCGAGAGCACGGGGAGGGGCGGCGGGAAAGGGTGGTGTTCAGCTTTCATCGGGAAACGGTCGGAATTAATTAATTGCAACGCGGATGTGGCACCACCCAACGTCGTCGTAAGATAATGTAATGCGTAATTTTGGTTTATTTGGTTTTGTATAAGGCTCCAAACAGAATATGTTAATGAAAAGTGAGAATATGTATGTGCGTCTATGTATATATGAACATACACTCACAGAAACGCATATATATATATATATATATATATATAGCGAAAATGGAATTAACACTAATAGACATACACACAGAAAAAGAAATACATAAAAGAGGGACTCACTGGGCTTCGAATTTTCGGTGGTACAACAACCTATCTCAAGAGGAAGTAGGAACGTGGTAGAGAGCTGAGTACTATCGAAGAAAAATGGAAATGTATCAAGTAAATGATGTCAAAAGCAGCAAAAGACACTAGAGGAACTGTTACTGAACGAAACTCTTGCAGGAGAGAAATAACAGCAGCAGGGCAGAGGACGTAGAAGAAGACGAAAGTAGTTAGAATGAAAACATGGAACGTCAGGACAATGTTGAGGACCGGCAAAATAGAGAACATTACGCGAGAAATGGAAAGAGGTAATAGAGATGCTTTGCGTCTTGGCGAGGTGAGATGGAAGGATAGCGGGGATTACTGGAGTGATAATTATAAAATAATATACAGCGGCGGGGAAGAGAGCCAACGAGGGGTTGCCGTAATATTAAATAAAGGGGTAGGAAGAAGCCTAGTCAACGTAGAGCAAGCAACTGATAGAATCTTACTCGTAGAGATTAAAGCAGAGCCGACGAACTTGGTCATTGTTCAGGTATACATGCAGCCGAGCAACCACAAGGAGGAAGAAGTCGATAGGATATACGATGAGTTAGAGGATATAATCGCTTGTGTTCCTGCAGGGAAACGTTTGATGGTGATGGAGGATTGGAATGCGACGGTAGGCGAAGAAAGAGATGGGGGTGAGGTGGGGGACTACAGTTTAGGCACGAGGAATGACGTGGGGAGAAAGCAATTGAGTTCTGCAGGAGACAGGGGTTATTCATCACCAACACATGGTTTAGACATCACAAAAGGCGAAGGTATACTTGGAAAAAGGTGACTCAGAAAGGTATCAGTTAGATTATATTATGGTTAGGCAAAGGTTTAGGAACAGTGTGATAAATTTGCACAGTTTCCCAGGAGCGGATGTGGACTCTGACCACAATTTAGTTGTTATGAAATGTAACGTCCGTTTCAAGAAGATAAGGCAAGGGCGGCGGGTTAGGAAATGGAACGTAGAAGCATTAAATGGATTAACGAGGAAGCAGTATCAGCAGGCTGTATAGAAAATAATCGATGACGGTAAAGAACTGAGTACTATCGAAGAAAAATGGGAATGTATCAAGTAAGGAATATCGGAAGCCGCAAAAGACACTATAGGAACGGTTAACGGGAAAAGGATAAGGAAACCATGGGTAACGGATGAGATGATTGTAAAGATGGATGAGAGAAGAAGATGGAAGAATGTAAGCATAGGGTTAGGCAAAATAAAGAACAAAGAGTTAAACAAAAAGCAAAAGCAAGCAGGAAATAAAGCAAAAGAAACATGGTGGGAAACGCAATGCGAGGATATGGAAAGTTTACAGAGGATGGGTGAAATTGGTACGCTATACAGCAAGGCTAAGTTATTATCGGGAAGTAAGACGGTAAGATCTGTGCTAACAGTTCAAGATAAATGGGGTAAGATAATAGTTGAACCAGGAAAAATCCAAGAGAGATGGAAGGAATATATAGAAACACTGTATGGTAAAGAACTTAGGCCGACAAGGTTAGACATAGAAAAGGAACATGACGTAGAAGAAGAAAGCTTAGGTCCAGGCATACTCGACGATGAAATAGAAAGGGCATTTAAGGAGATGAAAGCAAATAAGGCCGTGGGGGTGGACAACATCCCTGTAGAACTGTTGAAATGTTTAGGAAAATGCGGGAAGAAGACTCTATATGGACTGATTCGTAGTATCTATGAGGAAGGAATCTAGCCGGAAGATTTTGTGAGATCAGTGTTAGTTCCTATTCCGAAAAAGGTAAAGGCTACGCAATGTGAGGACTACACTACAATAAGTTTGATATCCCACGCAGCTGAAGTTACTCTCAGGATCATCAACAAAAGGATAGAAAGTAAGGAAAATGATTACTTAGGGGATGATCAGTTTGAGTTTAGGAAAGGAAGAGTCACGCGTGATGCCATTGCAGTAATGAGAACAATAATCGAGAGGAAAATAGAATTCGATCAGAATATATTTACCTGCTTTGTAGATTTCGAAAAAGCGTTTGATAGATTGAAGTGGGAAAAACTAATGCGTGTATTGCAGAAAATAGGAATGGTTTGGAGGGACAGGAGACTGATCCGCAACCTGTACATGTCTCAGACTGCTCAGGTGCGAGTGGGGAACGGAGAGTCCGGATAGGCAGTGTTAGGAAGAGGTGTAAGGCAGGGTTGCCCATTATCATCGGTGCTGTTCAACGTATATGTGGATGAAATGCTTAAAGAGGCATGGAAGAATTGGACGTAGGCCAGAAGAAGAAAAAGGCTAAGCTAAACATTAAAATAGGAGGGGAAAAAATAGAGCAAGTAGAACAGTTTACGCATCTCGGAAGTGTGATCGGACCAACACGGTCAAATGAATGGCCACGCTTTCGCTGTTGTCCTTTCCTTTTTTATGTTCGTTCATTTCAGCGAAAGTGAGCCTTCTTCTATTGGCTAAATAATCGGGGAATTTGATACCAAAACCTTGAATTTTTTACCATCAGTAATTCTATATCTTGAGTGTTAAATCGAATTTATATCCTCCGACACTCAAATGAAAAGATGAGTGAGAACGTTCGTCACCTTCATCTTTTCATCACTTGAATTACAGGGGATAACAATGAATACGTGAAGAAACTCCCGAATAGATATTTTATGAAGATTTTGTGTCATAAAATTTTGAAGAACTTGATAAACCGATAACTTTTCCATGCCGCAAACCGCAATGTTTATCTTCGAACAACCGTGCGATTACGCGTGATTAGTTGATACACGACGAGGAAACTTGAGTTGGTATGTTATCATGGCCGTGTTTATTTATCGAAAAGCCTCGAGAGACATTTGATCCTTCCATTTTAACGAAAACCTCGCTGAAGGCGAAAACAGCGTAACAACCTGCTCTTACGCCCTTTTTTCAATTCGAATATATTTCACTCGCCCTCAGAAAATAATGCGACCTTCACTATATAGTATTATTCTCTGAGCTTTTTCCGATGCCTCAAAAACCTAACCTGCACCTCACCTAAATTCTGAAACTCAGAAATTTCGCCATTTTGAGTACCTTGAAGTTTTCACCTATTAAAGGTCTCACCCTTCCCCGTCGGGCTCGTATCCCTTATTCACCCATGTATCTCATTTTGTACTGAGGGCAGGGCCCAGGAGGAGGAGCATTACCGCTGTGATCCTCCGTCCTCAGCCAAGTGGACTCTCTCCCCGCCCGGGTTTCTTTTTGCTAGGGAATCGGCTGAGGGCAACGCGACGGCTGGGTCCAGAGAGAGTGACAGAGGCATTGGCCGTCGTGATGCTATTCGTGCTTCAGAGCAGTTCGAAGGATTTCCTCGGTGAAGCGCTGGGCGTTTGATCAAAATTTGATTCAACGAAGGAGGGTGATATTTGGATTGCAGATTTTTGATATGTGAGTTTGGAGGATGGCATGGATAATAAGCTGGCTATAGGGAATGACAAAGAAGATATGCTAAGTATACTTGGAAAGGAGAGGAAATTCTTCGCGGAAAGGGGATGACGGATGGATACATGGATGAAAGATATATTGAGTGAGAGAAGAGTGTTTTAAGTTGTGAAAGTCGGGAGAATACCGCGATAACGACAAATAGATGAGAAGAGGAAGGACCTCGTGTGCGCTAATAAAACTGATTAAACATATAGTACAGTGAACGGGGAGTATATGTTAGGAGAAATTCTCCACATTGTAAAAAGGTTAACTGACGATAAAGTATATTAGTTTCCATGATTTCGGTAAAGCCTATTTATAATTTAAAAACTACATGTTATAATTAAAATGTTTGATTTCCATTCTATTCCTAGTATATCAACATACTGTTGAATTCTGATTATCCTTACAATTTTAATGTGTCCATTTCCATTTTAAATCTACATCTAGTGGCCATTAGTTATGAAGGAAAAGC
Source organism: Hetaerina titia (assembly GCA_037158775.1). Taxonomy (NCBI): domain Eukaryota; kingdom Metazoa; phylum Arthropoda; class Insecta; order Odonata; family Calopterygidae; genus Hetaerina; species Hetaerina titia. The sequence continues at coordinate 11,291,030 of CM073778.1, read as the reverse complement.
AGAATTCTCATTAATCGTATTTCCTCCTTCAATCAAGTTATGTAACGTCGAGGATTTTTCAATAATTGTAACAGTGGTAAAAGATTTTGGATTTTTCACCAGCTAAATTACCAGTTAGACAAAATGCAAGGCCGTAAAACTCAATGGATATTTTATTACATGTACACAGAAAAAATTACGACCATATTTCAGCCAATTCTCCTGGAGGACACTGAATTCTGAAATTTACTAATTGTTTTTCAGATCAATCAGATTTTTCAAATTAAAAGCGACGAAGTATTTGTGATTATACAATACTAGGACATTTTAATGCTAGAAAAACATGCTAATGTCAAAAAGTATATCCAACGTACTCGAACATCCAGGATTCTTCTACGGTAAGCACGGAGTTAAGAAAGTTCGGTTCATTTCGAATAAAATCCAACAATTATTGACAGCGCCAAACTTGAAGTTCCTTCTGGTCTTCCATCAACACTTTCGGCACAAGCTTCGCGCAGACCTTGCGCATTTCCACATTCTCGGTCATTATCCTGTGTACCGCAAATGGGGACATGGGTAGGGTGTCATAATTGCTGACTGCTCATTCGACGGTTGGGACGTAAAACTTCGCGCACATGATTCGCGTTTTCGTCGGTTCTGCCGTTGTTGGGCATCCAGAACGGGGTTCGTCGGCGACTTCCTCCCGCCCCAAGTTGAAGGCCTTGTGCCACTTCCCGGACTGTGGCATTGAAATTCAGACAAAAAACTTGAATGCGTATCGCTATTCAAGCGACCGCTCCAACGCGTCGTGTTACATAGTCGAAAAACACACTTCACGCGTGCGCATGTCTTCCCGCCCAGACTGCTCGGAGCAAACTTGCGACCGGCGGCGTCGGCTGCAGTACACGTTTAAGTTTATGCTCAAAATGGTCGGCATTTGATGATGCGGAAGTACTGTATCTGGACAAAAGGAACAAGAATGAATTCAAGAGGTCAAAGTTGAATTGAAATGAAACATTTCTAGCATAAATATAGGATTGAATACATTTCTTATTGAAAGGGAAAGTAGTTACCCTGCGAGATAGCATAGAGCAATTTTCACCTGAGGTTCACCTTTTTATGTAATGAGTTTAGAAAATAAAATTTTGAAGTGCTTTCTATGTTTAGAATAATATGCTAAAGATTTGTAAAGAATCAGTATATGATATGTGGAAAAATAATAGTTGAAATAGTATTACGGTATTGTTTGCTATGCAAAAACTCTCATCTAATGTGGGCTATTGAGTCGAATGTGATCCAATCAGCGCTCATAATGATGATGCATTGCTATAATGAATATTGTCACCATAGAGTTCCTATGCATCACCTCATCATAAACTTCCGGAAAATAAATTAAAAACTCCTCACTGAGCTATCTTGTGATATGCAGTCTTCATGATTCGTACTGTCAACAAATACCACTTTCATTTTTTACTGCATAAAATAATACTACTCTTAACGAAATAAAGATAATAATGCAGACGATAACATATTACGTAATTGGCAATGTAAATCACAAACTAAACAGAGTCATGAATACTTTTACAATGGATAATTGTACGATAGGGTAGCTTTTGGTGGAAGGGGGATTGAAAAAATAACCAACCACACGAGCTAACCGAAAAAATGAACCATTTGTAGCTTTATAAGTTGTGTTGGATGTTTCAAGCAATAAATATTTCCACTCCCGCCATTAATGTTCAGATTTTCAGCTGTTAAATAGCCGACCGAGCAACAAAGTAAAGAATCACATGAACATTTCAACATCAACTGTAACTGTTAAAAAAATAATATGAAGGACAATATATATCGAGGGGTTGCAATAAAAAAATACGTATTCACGCTAGTCTAATAATATTATTATTAATTATTACTGCATGGTACCCTGGAAGCTACCGCAGGCTGTGTGGCAGGGGATGGAGTCATAATTGAGTCTATGCATTGGTGTTGAACAAATTTCAAACCGAGATTTCCACACGAGAACACACACACAATTACATGGCGGACGTAAGAAATCTGTTTCAAGGTGATATTACGTAGAAATTTTCATGTCTACAGAAAAATAATTGCAATAGCCAACCGAAATAAAAATAGTTCGCAAAATTCTGAAATTATCGTTTGCAATCATTTTGGGAGGTATAACTATAGAACTAAGTTATTTAAGCCCATAAAAATCAGCCGTAAATTTTCATCATTATATTGCACACGTTTATGCAGTTATACGAGTAACTCGTAATTTCCATTAAAATATATTAGTATACCTCTGCCCGCACATTTTGCACGAATGCATAAGCCTCTGTCTATTGCCTTGAAAAAGTTTATGCTCAGGCTCACAAAGAAGCATGCATCAAGTATGGTCAAATACGTGCTCCGGCTTAGAGAAGAGGAATGACATGAAACGGAAACTTAGTTGAAATATTCATTTCCGTTAAAGGCCGCAAGAAGCGTCTTTTACCGTAATTATAGCGAGGACGCGGAATATTTAGACAAGAGAAAGACATATGAATGCTCGTAGTTTCAGTTATTTAATTAATTAGAATATACACTATTGGGATGCTATCGATTACGATAATTCAGAATTTCTTGATACTTCCTGCTGGGATTTTTGTCACTCACGCAAACTTGCGTCTCTTTAATGAAGGTCGTGATACGAATAAGGGCTTAAATTATTAAACAACTTGGAACTCAACGGTAAACATAAACAACTTATAATGCAATTAACATTTAAAATTGAAAATATATCCCAATTAATATTAAATTAATATGAATGAATTACTTATCAGATTGATTTTGGATTAAAATTGTCAAAAAGCAATTTAAATTCCATACAGGTGCACTAACAAGCGTAGATGAATTTTTAAAGAAATCTTCAGTAGAGAAAAAACATGTAGAGAATTTCAAAGCATAATTAAATAAGCAAAATATTTTAACTTATGTATAGAACTAACCAAATTGGCTTAATGCCTGCTAACTAATTGACTGAGGGGCGTGAATTAATTAGACATTAAGTTTCAACTTTCAAGAAAACATGCTGAAGTTCTTCGCCTCGAGTTCTTAGACGGAATTAGTTATCACGGATATAAGGAATAACCGGAGGGGAGGAGACATAAGAGAGAGAACATCTTAGGTCAAATAAGTTCCTATAGAAGTCAACAAGACGCTCCAAGTAACCGCTGATTAAATGTGCCAGAGAGATAATGTGTGTATAGTCTCGAGATTTCATTACTTTTCTTGATGATTAACAAGAGATTGCGTCACAGCGACATGGTAGTATTCCGTTTTCATGCAAATACCGTTATCTTCAATGGACTAAAATCAAATTGTGAAAGACTATTACAACCATATGATATCAGTGAAATATGCCGATTTAAGTGATGCAACATTAGTACTGCCACTTAACTAATTAACCATGCGAATTAGATTTTAGTATTAAGATGAACTGCCTTTGTGGTATGCATGTAATACATTTGGAACCCTTTTAAAACCTATGTATTGATTTTCACTAAAGAGCGGGTATTCCATAAGAGAAATATTACAGGCCTTATTAACCTTTAGGAATATTATTCCGACCGGATATTTGAAAGAAGGTCGCTATATGGATTATACTTTGACAAGAATTCTAATAGAATATATTGCGCTGAATTAACAGAATGAGATAGAGCATACCCAGGATACAAAGGTACCCTTATTCAATTTAGAAACTTACTAACGACAAGGTGTATCTTGAGAGGAAATTCAAGACATCACGAAAAGTGGCCCTCTAAAAATTAGCACCTTGGCAACCTTCTGGGAATATAATCTCTTAAAACCTTATCCCATTTTATGCGATGAAATGAGAACAACGATTCACGTTCCCAACATTTCCTTAGCGAAAAGGGATTCCTAGTTGTATTATTTGTTGCGTGCGGGATATTCACGGCAATATAAAAACCTGGAAATGGAGTGTGGGGTGAAATGTTTCCCTGAGGGAATAGCCACCACCCTCAACACAATGCGGGAATGGAGTGAATTAATCGCGACGAAATGGCGATTGTCATGAAAATTGACGCGCCGTGAATAAAACGCATTATGTAGAAGGGAGGGCCAATTGGCCGTTCGCCCATTCGTTAACGGTTCACTCGATGGGGGGGACCTCGTAAAAGAGGGCCCATGGCAGAAAGAGCTTTTAATCTTGGAAATATGCAGGTTCCGAGCATTGATATTCCATTTCTCGGAAGCCATTAACCAAGCAACGTGAAACACCGCTCGGCACGCCGATTAAGCAGCATCTGCAACTCGCGAGTGGAAGAGGTGAGCGAATTATGCGGTTCCGGAGGATTCCTTCGGGCAACCTTTTTCCCATTGGATAACCTAGATGTTAAAACTCATTTACTTCCTATGCACCCTTAATACTTCGTTGCGCTCAACTAAGTTAATTCCTTCCATTTCCAGGTTTACTCATATAAATTATGCTACATCATTCAAAGTAGTGGAGGCAAAATTTTGGATGAATAAACCAAAGGTAATTCGTGCACGCAAATTTTATATTGTTGCGATGAAATGTGTTTGAGGAGACTCGTGTATTAAATATTCATCATTTTTATAGCTGAGATGCTACCTTTATTTTTATATAGAATATATCCAATGAAAGTAGTTAGGAATGACTGGTTTCAAAAATGTAATTATCTACCCATTTTTTAATTTTTTTACACTTATCTAAAAAAATGCAAGCTTTTTAGGTTCTAGGTTTTTTTCCATTCACACCCAAACAGGCGCAAAAACTTCTAAGCGCAAACACACCCACACCAAAATATACAAATATATATATAACAAATTACACACACACACACACACACACACACACACACACATATATATATATATATATATAACTTAGACAGTAACACACAGCACGAGAACACATAAAAAGAACCGAAGAAGACGGAGCTCAAGTCCGTCGAAATTATCAAGATATTATTGTGAGTGTTCTTTTTATGTGTTCTCGTGCTGTGTGTTACTGTCTAAGTTTTTTATTCAACACTTCCGTGTTACTTCAAAGAAATCATCTATATAGATATATATATATATATATATATATATATATATATATATATATGATTTCTTCGAAGTAACACGGTAGTGTTAAATAAAAAACGTTGACTGCAACACACAGTATGAGAACACACAAAAGGAACACTCACACGTTATTTCTTGATAATTTCGATGAAATTGAGCTCCGTCTTCCGCAGAAGATTAGTTAAAACTGCAGTCCTAACTAATGAGGACTATCTTCTGAGGGAGGTTTAACGATATAAGTGCCCATATGTGAACCATTGCGGGTGTGCTCAGCTCTATGCCTCTTGCGTGGTGATTTAAACCCTCTTTTAATCCGAAAGTACAGTCGATGTGTGAAAGTGCAAGATATCTAAACTAACATACACTATTTTAGATAATTAAACTCTTCACATAGAGCATAGCGGTTTACAACTTACCTCTACTCATGTGTTGCGTACTGGTACAGCTACATCTTTTCCATAATGCCATCGTAAAATGACAAAAAAATCAATTCTACGAATTACCTCAATTCGTTATCAAATAGCAATAATGTACCTTAAGCTGCTTTTTATGCGCATTAATTTGATTTTATTTAGAAGTGTTTAAATGCTGACATGATATGTGAATGTTCGTTTCCGCGAATCACTTCGTGCTCATCCAAATGCAATAGCCAAGCCGTCTATGAACTCAAATACCTTAATGCATATGATTGGAGCTATCATTACATGCCCCTCGAACACGTCTCGTATATGCGGAATTCAGCCAAAATAGCCTTGGAGACACTGAAAGGATATTATTAATTTAACTTTCTGGAGAAACTAGAGAGGAGGGTGGAGTCACAGAGAGTTCTAAGTTAGAGAAGAAATATTGGAAGTGATTCAAATTAATAGAGAATGTTTGGAAACTGGAGAAAGGGTGAAAAGAGATTAGGTTTGCTCTCTTAGGATTCTTAACAAGAAGATTAATCGGTGTAGGAAATCGACTACGGGATAAGGATTCGGCCAATCATTTGGAACCAGAGTGGTAAAGATAATCATCGACCGACATTCCAGTGGAAGTGGAAAAATACCGAATCTACACTTGCGCCATCGCAAGTGACCTGACAAGTAGATCTGAAGCAGAGGTGAGGATCTCATCTTAATTTTCCAACTCTGGATTACAATTATCCAACGAACATGAAAATATGCTAAATGTATCATTTATATTAAAATGATAAATTGTACTTAGTTATCAGGTTCAAATTTGCTGGGGTATTTGAATTCCAATTTCGCTAATTTGAAAAAAAATATTAAGATACAACTGTCAAACAAGGCTATTAAAGATAAGTAAGGGTAATTCATAAATGGTTGTAAAAACCACATATTTTTCTAAAAAAATGGGTCTTCAGCAATGACTTAATCGTCAGCTAATATTTCGTCTTTCACATATTTCGAAATTGAATGTAAAAAAAATTAAATGAATGAACGATGACCGACGGATAGACAGGTATTTTTTGTATTTACCAACAATTTTTATTTGGTACAAAACAAATCATACGGTCACATAAATATTAATCATATGCCCATAATTTGTTTTAATTGACGTGTACTCACTGACATAAATATAAACGATTTAGTGAAGAATTTTTATTTTAAAACTCAATTATTGAGAAAAATAAAAGATAGATCTTTAAACCTGATCATGGGACCCGGGATAATGAATAACTTTGGGAGGAAACAGGTTGATCTATTATGAATAGGGAGATTCTACAGATTTGAAATTCCATAGCAAAAAAAGATGTTTCCAACAGACAACAGTTAAAATAAATCATAAATTCATGTGTCTTACAAGCTGAAATTTTCTATTTATATGATAATGATACTTATTCTCAGACGCCCTAGAGAGAGTAACTTGGGAGTCCTCGACATCGACATAAATACCCCGCGATCCACCAAAAAGGTAGATGGCAGGGAGTGCAAGTACCAAAGGCTACTACCTATTGGTTGAGTGAGAGAAAAGAAAATTTAATTTTACAAATTGTTATGCGAAATAATTGTTCCAGTAGTTTGAGTGAGAACAACTGCAAAAACCTTTAATTATTATGTAAAAAATGGAAGAGAAAAAGCTTATAAATCAAAATCTTACGGAAATTATTGGGTTTATCCAATTTGATGATGTTACCTTTGGCGTGATAATTTTACATTTGATTTCGCAATTCAAATATATTAAACAAAAAAGTCCAGTTATTTCATTTTCAAATGCAAAAGTAAACTCTTTGAGTGAATAGTCAATTCATCCATTTCGAATCACTCTACCTTGACCAAAACGTCAACCATAACATGGAAAACCATTGCTCATAACCAAAATAATTGCTAATTAAAAAATAATAAAAATGTACAGCCTATTTACCGCAGCAGATGTAATATTTATCCGGTTACCATTGCAACTGCACTCATGAACACGGTCTCGTTAACGAAGTGCCCATCATTTTCCCACTAATTATTGGAGGAAGTTGTTTTTGTAAATAATAGCTTATCTAAGAATCCAATATATATATGAAATCCAAGTGGTGGAAAAAATGATAACAACAAGGAATCGGCGCGTGAAATTCAATTATCTTCACGATCAAGCTGACTTTGAACTTTTATTGATTACACTACGAAGGAGTTCAGAAAACTCAATTTTTCAGTGCAGTCTTTTCGAGTAACTCACATAGGCGAGTGGAAAAAGTTTTCATTTCTCAAAGTAATGGTTTTATGAATGTAATAATATAAGCATAATGGAGTGGCCCTCGCCCGCTCTTATCGCAACGCCAAACTCCTTGGCGCACGTTGCATGACGGACTCGAGATCGCGTTCTCTTTTACGAGCATTTCACATGACGCGGATTATTAGTGGTGGTCGGGCGGGATGGGAAGTGGCCTTGACCCCTGCCTTCCTGTGTACCGCCGATCCTTTTGTGATTCCGCCCTTCGTCTCCTTCAAAGAAATAAAAATAAAAGCCTTCCGCCCCTCTTAGCTTCTCCCTCCCCCTCGCCACTTCCCCACCGCCCGCTCGCCCTTACGGCCTCCTTCTTACCCCTCGCCTCACTTATTCTTTCGACCCCAAGGGGGAGCGGGGGAGGAAGGACAAACAGTCCCCGACAAAAGGAGACTTCGCCCTTTCACGGATTCGATGATATTTTTTGATTTTTTTTTACTTTGAAAAACGTCTCCATCGCCTATTACATGAAAGTTAACTTGGCAATTGTGAAAAACACGGCTTTTCTCAATTACGGTGTTTACGATGTTCTCTAATAAAACATTTGGGCGGTAGCTCTCGTTAACACGAAGAGAGGATTTGCTTCGAGATATCTGGGTTCCGTGTAAGGCATTTTCCACCTATACATATGTTGAAAGCCTCTTCTGAACCACTGATTTCAGGCCCTTATTTCTCCAGACATTTTCTACTTCACGATAAGTGATTGGTGCAGGAAATGCAAGTAAAAAAATTAAGGTAATTACATGTGCCTCTTCCATTTTCTCTGTCTTCTATATGACCGAACAAATGCATGTGTTTAGTAAGCGATGGATTATTTTGAAGGACAAAAAATATATCAAAGAAAAAAACTACTCCTCTGAAAGTCGTGGGAAAAGTTTTTTCTGCCTAAGTCCTCATCTCTTTGCAGAAATGAGAAGATATTGCATGTGTAATTGTCATTTTCTTTCTATGTTGCCAGTTCAACTCCATTCCACATGGTTTGGATACTATTTGGCAAAACAGTTGGAATTTATGCCATCTCTTCTGAATTACTGAAGGTTTTAACGAAAAATTAGAAGTTTTATTATGATGCGTACGATTGATCCGCCATCAGAATGCAATTTTTATTTAATATTATCATCTCGATAATATTAACTAGAATTCCGTTTAAAGAGGACAGATACAGTACAGGTATATTTACATTTTTCATAAATAAGCAGACACTCGACCCAGCAGCGATGAAGTTATTTACTTCGTGAAGTGAAACCACTACAGTAAGGTTAAACAAAAAGATAGCTCAAGCACAGCGTCCTGAAGAAAATTTTATTCCAAAGAGTAAATGATCAAATTTCTAATATACTGTTGAATTTTTCTATCTAAATTTCTTATGGAAAATGATGAATACAATGGCTGATACTTATGAGAAATAAAGAATCTGGATCGAATTATCGGTGAAATATTGAGGATTGTGCAAGCAGATCGACGACGCCACCGCAATGGCAACCGCGGCTTCAGACTCCGCATTGAGGGAGGGAGCCCCGTAACTCACATACTCACGTGCTCGAACGGAGAGGCGCCGGCACTCCCGCCTCCCGTGTCTGCGAGTGGAGTAGCGCGGTGACCGATTTCATTCAGCGGAGCGTTAGTTGCTACGCGCCACGCCCACTTCACCGCTGGCGGAAGAGCCACCACGCGATTATCCCCAGATGGAACCGCCGCCATAATGTGTGTGCCAGTGAGTTGCGTGCACACGACCCCCTTTCTCCTACCGTCAGCGCCCTCCGACGCCTGGCTCGTGCCACCCACCCCCCGTCCCCCTTTGGAAAGTGGTCTTTCATGGAGCAACGGAATAACGTCGACGAAAGGAGTATCGTTTTCACCCCAGCCTGGCCCGAAACGATCGGGAATCGAGTTTTCAAGAGATCCAACTGCCAGCAATTAGTTTTAGCACCAGATATCGCCTCTTGTCGGGTGCCACACTGTGAAATTTGAAGAAAATAGATAAAGGTTTCGTTACACATTACGTTAATAGCGATGGCATGACAATGACATTAATGACGTCATTGAAGCCATATAAAAGCGCGACATTGTCATTAATACGATTAGTAGCAAAAACCTTCTTCTTCTGTCGCCCAATTTCGAGTAACGAGACCAAGCTACAGGCATGATAACGATTTGAGCTACAAAAGAAATTAATAGCACGGGCAGTTACAGTGAAAACATACAAAGATATATCCTAATCCTTGGCGACTCTTCGGTTACGGTTGCGTAGCAAGTCTGAGAAAGTTATGATAGCGTACGCAACTGTCTTGTACATGGTTTCCTCTCTTAAAAAGAAATAATAGTAAGTTCTAATGCAATATCAACTATTCAAGTTTCAGCTAGATGTAGGTAGTAGAAGAACAATTGGCGACGTCATCATACACGTAATGTACATGGGCGTACATTTATCTACAATCGTACATCAAATACAAGAGAAAGAAATAATTCAGGAACAGAGAAAAACGGCTGGTAAATCAGCTAAACTCCAACTTTTAAGTTTTACTTTTCTATTCATTTGTTCGAAAAAGTATTATACAAGTTGCGTTAAAAAATAATGAGAATTTTAATTTTTCGGACAATAATCGGACTCGTATATAATCCACAATGTATTGTGCAATATTTGTTACGACAGAATTAAGTATTATCATAAGTACAAATTATTAAAAATGTGAAAATCTTACAATTGAAACTACACCAAATGCATTACATAACCGTATTGAATTAACATAATATTTATATTAAATGCATACAATATAATTGACTTTATCGTGGAAATGATTTTGTTAAAGAATCATCATCGATGACTTTCTGCATACACTCCTTTTCCGCACATTAAACGCAAAGTCAATAAACTATTATCTATTTGAAAGAGGGAGGTAATATAACCTTATGACAAAATTTCCTAGGATATTCAGGGTTTCCTTTTTCATCAGTTTATCATGATCATAGTAACGCCTGGGATGTTCACATTTTATCTAGAGAGAAAAATTAAATCAATATAACGAAAATTTAAACAATGAAGAGATACTTTTTCCAGCAAATTGAAGTCTTCCGCTATAAAGGTTAATTATCTAGTCAGCTGTGGAAAATTCCTAAAACGGAATTTCCAGGACCAGTTTATGATAACAATTCCTCACTTAACATTTGCATGCTAAATATGCATTCCAATTCCATTTCCCAATGTAATTTCCCAGGCGTCCGTCAGCCCGTCTCTGCGTTTTCCACCCAAGGAAATAATATCTCTGCAAGAAATGCATGGCGATTGTACTTCAACTCAACGAAGTATTCCCGGGTCTTGAGAAACTTTTTATTCTCCTATCCCCTGATCCCTATGGTTACCCATTGCAGTGCCATTCAGGTTCTATAGTGGTTACTCTGCTGAACTTATACAACGAATTAAACGCGGAAATAGACATGTTATCTGCCATTTCTTAAATTAACCAGGGAATTTGCTCTTTAATTTAATTATATTTAAACTTTTCGTTAGTCATTTCGTTTAAATACTCTATTTAAGATATATAGTGTGAATATTAATGTTTATCGGACCTTCAGATCGGGAAAATCAATTTGCTGAGTTCAAAATAATATAGTGACTATGGTTATTAAGAAAGTAAATACCGTCTATCTAAAAATTTACCACCATATTTTATACCGTTTTATCAGTGAAAAATATAAGTGAATACCGCTGTATGTATTTCAGATTTACATAAACTAGATCTCAACCTACAATAACATTTTATGTGTTGCACACTGCTAAGCTATGGTATGTATTCTTTGATATACACAAGTTATGAAAAATATACACCTTAATCGATAGAAGCCCAGTTTGAGCCTTTAATTTCATACTAGAATTACAAAACTATTCGATCAGAATATTATTAAATGCTCATTTGTTGGAACAAATTGTTTTTAACTTATTTCTGCCTGACAGTGCGTTCCAGATTTAGAAATCTCCACCTCCTGTGGGATATGCCACCAGAAATGTCAGCTTCTGGAGAGTGGCGGCGGGGCTGCAGCAGAGTAGCGTGGCGCACGCCCCTTCCAGTACACGTCAAAGTGAGGAAACCAATGACGCCCTTCCAGCCGCAGTTTGAAATTCTCGAATGCTCTAGCACACCAACTTCCAGCATGAAGCAGTTCAACAGCGGTACATTGATTTACAAGAAAAAATGATCAACAAGCATGCTCAGAAATTACTTTCGCTTGAAATATTACTAGCTCTTTAGAATTAATATTTTGGCTACAAAACAGCCGAGGATTCCTCAAAAATTGCCCCTTTTGACACATTCCCTTCTCTCTAATTTAAAATTGCCTCCAATTTAATTATTAAATATATCATGATTCCAACTGATTATTCCCACAATACTTTTTGTATCCTTAATTAAAAACATGCATTAATATATAATTTAAAATAATCATATTCTATTTGCCAAATAAAACAACTTCAAACCGCCAGAAACGTCGTTTTCATTACGTTTCACACATACTATCTTGAGGATTTATTCCCGCTCTCTATGATATATTGACTGTTTATTTAATCTTATCTGAAGTACAAACATATTACCTAAAAATATTACTTCAGAATAATTGCAATCGTCACTTCCTCCGAATATTTTTACATCTCTATCATGGTAAACAATTTAATAAAGGAATCTCCTTACTTCAAATATTTCCTGATCCCTCCTATCTAGTCATATTGCTATATGTAACCTAATTGCAATTAATTTGGTTTTATTTTCAATTTAAAAGTACTCCATCAAAACAATAAAATTGGAGGGTGTCTTGTGTACTCGGAAAATTAAAGCGTTAATTTGATATATTTCATCAGAAATTTCGTAAATAACGTATCCAATGAAGTAATGAATGCTAAAAATAATACTGGTATAGGTGTGTGTCATGATTTGGAAAGAAATAATAAATCGGAAAAATAAAAATCAATTACGAGGAAGATACTCTCAGATCTCGTAGAATACATAATAGGGTGCTACATTACGTCACCCTTCAAGTCCACGTTTAACTTATACGTCCAATTGAAACATCATGACTCAACAAATAACTGTAATCATTAAAGATTGAAGTGCCTAGAGATTATATCGTATTAAAAACTAGCAATATGTTCGAACTCTGTTAAAAATGATCCCTAAGATGTAATTTGAAATTCTTTACAAGAAAAACAAAAATAATTCATCAGCATACTACATGTTTCAACGAACACAGGTGATCCTTTAATTGACTTACCAATCCATATTAGTCAAGCGTAATATATAATACATGTATACTTAATATTAATTTCAGGAAGCTTTCACTTTGGAGCATTGAACCTGAATTACTCTGCTTTTACATTTTAGCTGGAAATCAAAATTGACCCATTACACGTGCAGTAACAATACTAAAGTTGGTTTCAAAAGATTGCAAAAAATGTTACGCCACCATTAAAGAAGACAGTGCCATTCGGTGATGAGAATTTTCCCAATTAACTTATCTGGATGGCAATGGGCGGATTTTGTGGGAGAAAGAAAATTAGCGATTTATTCCAAAGGGGGCAGCACAAGGTACACTAGCCCCTTTCGTGACGTCGAGGAGGGCGAATTGTCGTCCGTAAATTTCATTCTCTTCCGAGAGCTATAAACGCTTAATGTCCTTCCTGCATTTGAAGAGATTCCATGATCTCATGCATTTAACAACCCCTATGTACAGTTTTATCGATCTTATCACCTATATTTACGTTGTAAATGCCTACAGCGGGAAATCGGAAATAGAATAAATGGATGTATATTTTTGGTCACAGCGACGTCGCGTTTTAATCTCTCTTCGAAAACTTTTGATTGCTTAAGTCCACCAAAATTTCATGCAATAGTCAATCGAAACATTTACTGTGATGTTTCTAAATACATCGTACATCAAATATTTGTGATCATAATAACTTTTATAACTTACCAATTAAAAAAAACTGCATATAATATATGGAGAAAAGTCCAAAAGTCAGAAATTGGAGACTTTTAAAATCAGCACCAGCAAATTAGCCCCATCATGATCGAAGAGCTTGTAATTATTTTTAATTTGAAGGCTTATTCTAATTATTTTAATGTATAGGCTTCTACGAGTTGAATATTATCACTAGGTCAAATGTTATTTGAAAGAGTAACCATTAAAAAAATATTTTTACCAATAAAGTAATAAAAATTTTTGAAGAACTGATGCATATGCTCGTTAAAATTTGAACCTATTTCTCCGTCTTACGCCTTTTTTATTCTCGTGTCCACTAATCTCTAATTAAGCCCGAAAAAATCTTCGTTTCACGTTATAAAAGATAAATATTTTTTTCTTATTTCTTTATTAGGATTTTCTACTATCCAAATATTAGGTGCAGTGTTTCTGATCAAATTTCGATAACTTACTTTTCTCTCCTCCGAATTTATCTAACCGGCCTGCGGATGGGTTTGTTAGCTCTATTCCTGGCCTGACATCCATTCAAAGTGGGGTTACACCTCCGTGCGGCCTGCCACGACCAGTGAGTTTGAGTATGAAATGTCTCTCCGAAATTTGAATGAATTTCCTATCTCTCTTGGGCACCGACTCCGTAAGCTTTCTTACTGAGATCATTTTTTGCGCTCTAGTCTTCGCCCCGTCGCCGCTGTCCCTCAGAGAACGCCCCCACCTCGCTCGAACAAGTGAACGAACACCATGACCAGAAACGGACGAAGCCGAGTATTTTTTCACCAAGGGTGCCTGAACGATGGTGAATTAATATTCAACGCCCCTAGTCGGTCTATCTCCAATGGAAAACATGGTCTTACCCGGAATGTAACACGAAATAAAGAAAGGAAATCCTTAGTGCTATGACAGCAGAGTGGAAAAAAAATAAATGCGTTGAAAAGTCAAAAGGTGCCCGTCCTTCTCGTAGAACAATGCAATCAGAACACAGCCAGGACATTTTACTGAACCTATATATCTTTCGGAACTTCTGGAAATGTAAATGATATGGCCTGAATAAAAAATTGCTTTCAGACATGATTTACAGCAATTACACCACATTCGACCAACATTAAAATGTTTCAAGAAAAGCGGTTGAGTATACGTAAGGGCATCGTAACCGAGAAATCTGGATACAATGCATCCTTCATACTAATCAATCATTATTTATAAAATCTTGTAAATTACAGCTATTAACATTGGTATTTTTTGTTCAGGAAAGTATAGATTGAAGTAACTCACAACTAAGAGCGTGGAGAAGATTAGGAGTGATCAAGCTACTTCATTTGAAATGTCACAGCGTCAGGAAAATCCACAATCGACGAAATGATGGCCGTTTATGGAAATGATAATCCATCATAAGACAGATATGCGAAGAGGGAAAGGAATTAACCAAACTGGCCGCGTGTCCCTCACAGACGATCGAAGAAGTGGAAGACAGTCATTCACGACTGGTGCTTCCACAGTGAAGAAAGTGAAGAGGACTTCATCCATCATCTAATACCAAAGACCAACCATTCAAATGATCATTAATGGAACTGATGATCTTCGTTCCGGCGGCAGTGTACGGTAAATTATTCACATGGAACTGCAACACGGCAAAGGTGTCAGCACGTTGGGTTCCACGACTGCCAGCTCTTTTTTAGAAGCAAACACACCGGCAATCAAAGCGATGTGCCATGGACATTTTGCAACTTCCGCCCTATTCCCCCAATCACGTCCCAAACGACTTTTTCTTATTCACAGGCCTCAAAAAACTATCGAGAGTTCGGATATTTGATAACACAAACGACATCCTTTAAGAGAGGGAACAATCGTTTTCCAAAATGATGACCTTTGAAAGACCAATAAACGACAGGATAAATATATAACTCTCAATGGTAAATTATGCAGAAAAATCTTAAAGAATAACAGATAACATTTGAGTTTCTATCTCGATATTTTAAGTACTATTAAAAGTTTACGTTACTTCCTACCCCACATTATTTGATGACTTAAAACCAAAGAATATAATATTTATATTTGAAACGAAGAGTTATGCTTTGCAAACCATTCCTAAGAAAGTGATGCTCTGAAAGCACAATAGTTTTTAAACTAATTAAGGGAGTTGCAACTAATAAAGGGCATCAACTAGTACGCTTTTGTTTTTGAACAATATGAGTAAATTAATCAAAATTGAGTAATAAATAGTTTCTATACACTTCATGATTTTCTCAGTGGAATACTTGAGAAAATATGATTTCTTCCGCTCACATAGAGATGGCGCCGTGGTCGGCCTTCCTTGACGCGTACGTCGCCGTTGCCCAACTCTTGGTCGGCGCAAAATATAGTATAAGAGTGAACGTTCCTTTCAGGGATGACGACGCCACTTAGTGGTAATAGCCCCCTTATCAACTTGAAAGCATAAAGTTGAACGTACTATGCTCTGAAGTGAAAGTTAACCGTAATTATTTCTTTAGTGTTCATAACAAATTTAATCATTTTAAAAGAATCTGCGTCAAAATATTAAGTTACACGCAACATAAGAAGTTCTAAATAAGTATGGCTGATGCCATGCGCAGGATATTCAGCTTGAATTTAGCAAGAAGTATCCATCGAAACGACCTTGATTTGAACCCTGAACCCCCTTCTCAAGCATCCCTAATTTCTTCGCCAAAAGAGGTTCGTCGTCACCGTTTTTAGGCTTCCGACACCTAGGAATTCACGTGACCCTCACCCACCGTCCGACAACCGGCAGCGAGTATGTCTTTCAATATCTGCTGACTTACCGTCCCGTTTTTCTATTCCAATTACAGCTTTTGCCGAAGGGAAATGTCGAAGGAGAAGGGGCGGGAGCAGAGAAGGGTGATGGTGGCTTAAATATAGGTGGCGTCGTCGCATTTGCGCGCGTAGGACATCGAGTGGGAATTTAAAGAATGCGACGAAAGAGTTGTGTTTTCCGAGCGAGGGAGAGGGGAGGAGGAGGAGGATGAAAGAGGAGGGAGGAGTAATAAATCGCCACTTGCTGCTACTACCCCACAACCCCGCCCACCCACCCCTTCCTTCCCACCCCCTCCCTCCCGACACGTCCCCCGGCTGAAAGGGAGGATAAGATGGGGGAGGTTGGTGGGAAGGGGTAGAAGAGGGAAAAAGAGAGCATCGTTTCCGCCCCGTTACCGCGCTGGGGAGGGATGGAGGGGGTCAGGGGATGGCATTTGTTCGGCCTCCTTTTATTTAAAAAGGGGTTAAATTGATGACGCCGTTCGGGTGCTAAACCGTCTCCGCGGAGCATATGTCTCCATAACCTCCCCCTACGCCCAATTCCTTCCCCCTCTTCCTTCCTTTACATATTCGTCGTCCCCTTCTTCTCTTTAAACCGCGTCTCCTCCTCTTTCTTGCACGGACCCATCCCTTACGGCAAAATATTCAAGCCAATGCTGATTTCATTCCAGTCCTGAATTTGTCCTTTAAAACTTACGCGGATTCGCAAGAATTGTAATCAAACTGCTGACCATCACGTGCGAAAACTTCTCGTAACTGCCAGTGACAGCAAATAAGTTACTGTGGACTGCTGATTTTTAAAATATGAAATAATCCATTTTATTTCTTTGCAGAATTTCACAGGAATGATTCGCGCTTCACGACTGAACGATAATGAATTCTTATTTCTCAAAACCCACACTTCTGTGCAGTAATCCGCCTGTTGAATAGCATGCGAATGCACCAGATGTCCTCTAATTTTGGGCCGAGTGCAGAATTTTCATATTCAGCTGTTTGGAAAACGCCTATTGAGGCTGGTTGACCACCCGTATTTCTTGAGATCTACGGTATTCCGCCTTTTTCCATTGAAACAACGCATTTGTTTCTCCTATATTTTTAGAACAAGACAAAACCTCACTCTTTACAATAAATTTACCTATGAAAACAGTCTCATGTGAATTAAAGCATGAAAAAATTGAGTTTGAAAAAAATACCTATTTCAAATGAAAAACGTTTGTATGTATGTTCATTAGGTTCTTATTCCCCACGGACATGCTAGCATTGCAGGGTGGGTGTGGCACAGCTACTTTACTGAGAAGTTGAATTGAAGCGAAATTTTACACGCTACTATGTACGAGCGTAGCCTGAGAAGTATGGCATTTTTATCGTCTACGACAGCTATCGGAAGTCCGCTGCGTGTTTAATCAACAATTATGGCTTTTCCCGGCTCGCAACCACGAAATTTTACTACCCGTTGATTTACAGTAGACCTATCAACAGCATCGTCACCATAAACAGCCTTTAAACGACGATGAATATCAGTTGGAGTCACTTTTTCAGCAGATAGAAATTTGATAAGAGCAGGCTGTTTAACTCACGTTGACATAGCACGGAAACACGTCTCCATACTTCCGCTTCTCAAAATACACCGGATGAATGAAAGGACCTCAAACCTGCCTATGCACCTTGAAGGGGAATGTTACTTCCCCATGTCACCAGGAGTGCTTCTGAAGGTTATTTGGTTTGTGGTCTACAAGCATGTGTGCATTAGTTTTCAGCCTACCCTCGTGTGTGCTCAGAGTAGAGAGTGAGGGGAGTGAGGAGGCTGAGCATTAGTATGGGCGGAAACCGAGGGTGGCTTTCCTCGTTTTTTCCCCATGGTGGACACTGATGTTTTCGCGGCGAGACCAATGCCATTGAAATGGGTGTGGTTGCGGTTCTATGGGGGTAAGGAAGGCCTCTCTACGGAGTCAGCGTGAATATGTCATATCTCTCCGGTTTGGCTGAAGCGCTGCTTGTGATCAGATCAGGAAAGAAACTCCTTGCGTCTCTACTATCATCACCGCCAGAGAGAGAGAGAGGGAGAGAGAGAGAGAGAGAGAGAGAGAGAGAGAAGAGAGAGGAGAGAGAGAGAGAGAGAGAGAGAGAGAGAGAGAGAGAGAGAAAGAGAGAGAGATAGAGAGAGAGAGAGAGATAGAGAGAGAGAGAGGGATAGAGAGAGATAGAGAGAGAGAGAGAGAGAGAGAGGGAGAGAGAGATGGAGAGAGAGAGAGATGGAGAGAGAGAGAGGGAGAGAGAGAGAGGGAGAGAGAGAGGGAGAGAGAGAGAGCGATTTCTCTCCATCGAAGATCATATTACATCAAAAATGTATTTTCTCAAAACCAATATTACTGTACTTCTGCAAGACAACTACTTCAATAATGCCAATATAGTTTCTCAATTATTAAACTTGGAATTCACTACATCTTTCCAGTTTTGCAAAATATCAATCGTGCTGAATAATTTTGGGAAATATTCATTCAATCTGTCTACATTTCACGGAAACCATCACGGGTCACGTTGGGAGGCCATAGATTTTTAGAGCTGT
The DNA here is from genome assembly GCA_037158775.1 of Hetaerina titia. Taxonomy (NCBI): domain Eukaryota; kingdom Metazoa; phylum Arthropoda; class Insecta; order Odonata; family Calopterygidae; genus Hetaerina; species Hetaerina titia. The sequence goes on along the minus strand of CM073778.1, from coordinate 11,271,919 downwards.
GATTAAAGTTATTTACGGTTGCTAATATTTTTTACCCTGACTCCGCACACGTTTTCCTCCTATTTTAATTTTATTCTTGAGAAATATACGAGTCATACGCAGAGTTATATCCAATATGAAAAAAACTGGATGGAGAGAAGAGAGAATTTGTGACAGAATTTCCCCCGTGTAAAAACCCCCGCCCTCCCCTTCCCGCTGCGTCCCACGCATAAGTTCTCGTCAAGCACATGAGGAAGGGGAGGGAAAGGCCAATGCGGCCACAATAAACCTGCCAATGGGAAACACTCGCGGTGCGACGCCCAGTCACGATATTTCTCACACTAAGAAATCAACAACTTCATTGTCGGAACGAGAACAATATTGCGCCGGTGGAAACAAAATAAACTACAGCATGATCTTCCATTCAAAGGCTGGATGAACATCCCAATCGGGTCTAATAATTTACCTCCGTTGCATATTTTCATATTTTAACTTTACTAAAACACACACACACATACATATATATATATATATATATATATATATATATATATATATATATATGTATATATATATATATATATATATATATATATATATATCGCTCATCTCTTAGACACAGAAGCATTCAAGTCGGTTTGGAGGGAATTTCAAAGGGAGATTTGTTCTAAGATGCGTCTAGCAGTTACCAAGGTAGGTTATCAAATGTAATCCTCATAATTTTCATCAAATTGTTCAAAAACAAAAAAAATATCGTACAGAAACTTCAAACGCCAATAAATATGGATTATAATAAAAAATCATTTGAAATGAAAATAGGTTTCATCACAGAATTTGGTCATGGCATTTCAATACTTAAACTGGATATATTCTGCGAGCAGGTACCTCACAAATTGTGTTCTGTTTCCCTTTTTTCCCCCACTTTGCCAAACTGTAAGGTTTACGGAATGGACGTTAAAATTTGTTTGTAGTTTTTATTAGGGAAAACCTACTCAAATTATTCGGTGGCAATAACGAAATTTTCTTTGCTGTTTAATGGAAAAAATAAATAAAGAGTACTCGTTTGAACAAAAACGAATTATATTCAGAATCATTCACGGTGGGTGCCGATATTCTAGGAGAATACATTGCCCGAAGGGGAAGCAACGTTCTCTAAAAATTTACTCTTCAAACTTATTCTTGATCGTCCGCCACAGTTTGTGCATCTTTTCATGGAGAATCCTTGACCTTAATAATCTTCTGCCTCAAGAGCGAGTGCTTTTAATGCTTATTGCATCGCCTCTTACCTCCATTCAGGTGAAGAGATCAAATGCCCCTCGACATCTTGAAGAGCTTCCGCTCCTCCAGGTCTCGACCTCAGGCTCGTATCGATTCGAGGAAAGTGCCGCCTCCTTTAAAACTCACCCCATACTCAAAAATAGTTTTGTGGTACTCGCATATTAAAGTTTGGGATTCCACGCGGGTTTCCATTAGAGGTGACAATTTAATACATCCCAAAACTTCTATCCCAGTCGCTGGATTCGAACCGGGGAGTACTCGAGTGGTAGCGTGCATTCCGATCCGGGAATCCATCTTCCCGTTCACCGAATGATTTAAAATGGAGCCTTCTTCTCATGGGCGTCTCTCTCCCCATTCGCATCTCAACATTCACGGTGGGAAGGGCTGAATTGACCCATTATATATGTTCACTCTTTTGGGTAAAACTCCCAAGAAGATATAATGTAACACTGCTTTAGCGTGCGTCATATTTTAACCTGATGTCACCTGATGATTCTGTCTCGCGACGAAACCATAGTCGTGAAAAATAAAAATCCAAGTGGAATCCGCCAAGTTAGTTTTCATCTGCGTCTACATCTGCTTAATACCCTGCAAGCAGCCGCAAGGGTGTGTGGCGGGGAGTGTTAGGGGACAATCCGTAATTAAGAAAAGAAAACCGCAGGCAAGAGTCACAAATTTACAAAGTCCACAAACAAAATATGGTACGATATAGAATAATGCAAAAGCCCAAACAATCCACACACATGCAAACACACAAACTACCAAATAACATACGCATGCACCTAAAAATATACCTGACATATTTGTAATGTTTTATTTTGTTCCGACTTGTAATTTACCTGTTTTTAATATTTCTAAAGTGACTTCGGTTTATTAGAAAAATTGTTCATGATTATTCGGGGAAATAATGAGTATTTGTATGTATCTCTACCGGAATCCATCTCCCTTTTTTTATCTTTATGGTCTGTGTAATCTACTTAAGTAGTGTGGGGCCATTATAATTCCTTTACTGTCATTGTTAAACTCTTTTGTTCTGTACCTTTCTAAAAGTATAAGTCTTGCTTGTTTTTTTCGTATTTCAAGGGGTTACCAGCCTAAATTCACTATGAGACCTGTCACACATGTGTTTTATTGTAAAAATTTTTAACGGTTCTGGGGGATTTTCTCTAGACTTCATCTATTCTCTTTGCCAAACTTTCTCTCAAGGATCGCAAATACTTGCGGTAGCAAAAATATTCCCTCATATATGCCGGTGGCAAGTCTCTCGGGACAAGCGTGTGCGTTGATGCCAGTGGGCCAAAGCCTTTGCCTCAAGGTTCCTGACGGAATTATTGCTATTATTGGTATCTTATTGATCAAGGTAGGCTTGGATGACCAAGGCCTGTATGATTGTACGAAACTACATTTACTTGCCTCTTATGAGCCAAAACACAATCTCAAATTAGGCATTAGAGTAAGCTCCTCTTCTAGTCTGATTACTTATTTCATCCCACCATTACGTCCTACATCATTACCAGTAAGGCTCCATCCCATTCCTCATTCGCCCAACGTTCTCGCCTCTATCACAGTCTTCAACATCCCAAGTAATCTATAAGCTCAACAACCATCTCACCTGCCTCCCCTGGATTTTTCATAACGATCCCCTCTCCTCCACTAACATGCCTAGAACTTCCTCGTTTGTTTTCCCCTCTGCCAAATTCACTTTTACCATCCTTATAAACGCCCAGATTTCAATGCCCTCCAATCTATGTCAATTATCTTGTTTCAATGGCCATGTGAGAAATTTTATCCGTTTTCAGAAATCCAATTTGCAATCAAAAATGTATCATGTTAGCCTTCCAATCAGCATTTTAAATTTAATTTTTTTAAACTTCTTAAATTTAATTTTTTTGGTAAAAACAATTTACTTGAACGATTAGTTAGCCATTAGCCTTTCTTTACAAACAGCAGCTGTAATTAGTCACTTTCATCAACCTCGATACATCGGGTAAAGCCTTCAGAGATGGCTGTTATTGAACTTTCCAGGATAATTTAGATTACTGAGGAGAAAAATGTGTAGGAATGAATCAGATGGCAGAGAAGAGTTAAACTTATTTCTAATGCGAAACCTCTTAAATACTCGTACAACAGCGGCATATGATACATTAAAATACATTCAATTTACACTCAGTAAAGTACGAGTATGCCGAAGATATGACAGATATTGACATCATTTAATCAAAGGCTTAATCGCAAAAATATCCGCAGCAATTATACCAGCCTTAATTGATCCAATAAAATGACAATTATAAAATCATTTTCAGTAAAAAACGCAGGTTACTCGGCAGTAAGATGCATCGGGGAAATATTCTTGCCGTTATCGTTGAGTCAACTCCGAGCTCACGTTTGTGGTGAAAGAGCGTGCCGATAATGTGCATGCAACATTCTGGAATGTTACTCTGTTAACGCGCTTAAATCAAGAAAAGAGTTAAAAGTTATGGAGCAATAATATGGCCAACGGAAAGCTTTAATTGGTCAACCGCTGATTGTTAATGCTAAGTAATCAAAATATTTCCACTGAAATAACCGGTTATGTGGTTAACCGAAAACAATATTCCAAGTCTTCCCATTTCCCTAGTCTACATTTACATCTAAATTGCACCTCGCAAACCACCGCAAGGGCGTGTGGCGGGGGCTTTTGGGTTACCACCTCTAAAATTACACGAAACCGCATGAAATACTAACCAAGTCATGCCAATTCACACTAACAAAGTCATGCAAAAGCTTTAATAACTTACATGTATGGAAATTCATATACTATCAACTAACATACACTTTCGTATACGAATATATCTCTCTATACAACGCTAAACCTTGCCCTGACTTGCACATTATATTTTTTTTATATTTCTATAGTGACTTTGGTTTCAAGTTATTATGATTCCCGATTGTCCGGAGAAAGATCTAGTATTTGTATCTATCTGTACTGAAATTTGGCTCTCTTATCTTTATGGTATATTTATGGTCTGACCTACCCAAATAGTGGGGGGCCATAATAATTCCTTAAGTGTGATTGTTTAACTCGACTGCTCTGAGTCTTTCTAAAAGTTTCAATCTCGCTTCTACTCTTCGCATCTCGAGTCTCAGGCGCGCGATCGTTGTGCGAGAAGTTACTTAACTCTATATCTAGCGATTTTTGGCAGTTGCCATCGGTAAGGCCTAAAAAATCGGGAGCATATTCAATTTTACAGGAGTAAAAAGTATCTTTCAGTTCAGTACACTGGTATTTTTCATTCGCTCGAACAATCATCCGTGGATTCGAAGACTAATGGAGCCCGTAGAACGATGAAAATCAACATTTGTTTGATACACTCCTTTGGTCCATTGAATACGAGTAGATCAAACAGGGGCATAAGGTAATACTTTTAATAGGGAAATTACAACAGACACTGGAAATGACTTTATGTTTATTCACATGAACGAGCGTTATACTTAGTGAATGGTGCTATCCAATTAATATTTTTTGAACGAATGAAATTTATAATGCAACAATTTCAGAGAGTAAAAATCATTCGCCTTGACCGGGATGATTTTTACTCTCTGAAATTGTTGCATTATAATGCACACATAGCGGGTGACTCCGTTAAAGTTACTGTTACAGTTTCTTGAATGAAATTTAGTCAAAACCAACTGTTATGCTTCAAAATGACATTATTCAAAGAGTGAATTCAAAAACAATTTTTTTTTTCAAATGATTCGTCCGTTATTTCATTTCCTTTGGTTGACAAATTTGTGAAGAAAATTAACATTTAGAAGCTTAAAATACAAATTCTATGAACATATCTTTAGTATATCTTAAAATGTGTAGAATTCAACAGTTTGCAACGAAATATTCCCTGGTGACTGCCAATAAACCCAAAAAAATAGGCTAGTATTAAAATTCACTCCTACGTTTTATTCATCTTATTCCTCATATAGAAAAACATCACGTTGTATATTGAATATTTCGGCAGAAAACTCCTAGCTGATATACTAACGCAAACGATCACTCATCTAAATCCAATTATTAGAAAATTCAGTCAAAGGTACTTTTAAATATTCTTCAAATGATTATGATAAGATACTACGTCGAAGAAATGAAGGAAGAAAATTTATGACGAAGAAGAGAATTTCATACATTAATTACGATTATTCAGCGAGGATGTTAGCTTGGATCAATTTCTCACAAGAATCCCCTTATCGTTTGCTAGCTGAAAGCCTTTTAATGAAAACAATTTGTGCTACGATATTTTTAGCATCCAAATTGTGCGATTTTTAATCTCTTTTTTAATTACACTTATTTCATGAATTTTGCATTGAACTATTGGTTTAGAAAAGTGCCCCCGACTTAGCATTAAAAAACAAGCACTAGAGTAATAAAGCCTTACTCTGTAAGATACCGAAGAAGTTCATGCTTTCTCTGGCATGAAATGAATCAGAATCACGCCTTAAAAAAGATCTAAGAAATTTCGGAAAATGTCGAACATAATCCGCTGATTATCCTACCTCGTGTGCAATGTTTCGGTGGCCAAAGAACGCACTCTTCCAGATATCAATGGATTGGAATGTATATTTAAGAAGATTTCTCCAATTAAAACAAAATACTAAGTACTCGTACGTTGAAGATAAAAAATTTTGAACTTAGATGACCCCTGCAATTATAGGAAATACTTCATTAAACATACGCTATAATCACGTGCAATGCGTTCCCCCACGCAGCACTTAGTTAAATTCAGACCTGATATGAAATACAGAGAAGGCCAGGGGGTAGGAAGAGATTGACAGGTTGGAAAAAAATAGATATAGATTTAAGAGCTACTACAAATCAGTTTGTACTATGATAATGATGAAGAATGGATTTGTCAGGAACATTCAGACGAAACCCTTTCACATTCTTTAAATACAATATTTTTATATATATATGGTTCTTGAGGTTTCGGGAATATTTAAATGAGAATTTAAATTGATAATCAAATAGAATAATTCTGAGTTGGCATACAAATCCAAATTCGGTAAGAATAATCCCACTTCATAATGAAACATGCTATCAAAAACTATTTCTCACTAAAACTACACTTTTTCTTTATTCCAGCCAAGGATTTAAAATAATTAAATGAACTCTCTAACAATTTGTTGTCTGTGTTTATATTCTTTCTATAGTATTTAGGCCACCAACGTTCGTACTTCACTATTTACATGAAATATCGATTCCATTTTTGATTTTTAATATAATGTACGGAGACAAAGTATATTGATCGGAAGTGGAATGTTGGAGACTGTTATAGAGGGGAGAATGTTAGGCAAACGAGGAAAGGGCAGGAATTAGATAGTAATGTTGGACGGAATGAAGGGAGGAAATAGCTAAGCGGAACTGAAGAGGTGCTTCCCATATTGCCGGAAGTCAGATTGTGTTTTCCTAATGGAGGCAGGGATATGTATCACTGTACCGTTGTACAGTCTCTGCCCATCCAATTATACTTTAACTAGTAGAATAACAATAATAATATTGTTTACAAAAATGTCCGGACATGAAAATTTACATCTTCTTCAGGTGTTTATTACAAAAAACGATGTTTCACATACCAAGTACAATGTCTCAATACCTTGAACTCCTTAAAACATTAATTTATTCAAAATTCATTAAGGAAAGTTTACTGGCGACCATACCGATAACCAATAACCAGAACCTAAAAAAGGGGACAAAATGAAAAAGTTGGATTGGAATGTAAAATTAAAACTTCTTCCCAGTATAGCCATACGATTTCCACTTCCCAAACATATCTAAAAGAATATTAACAACTCACGTATTTTATTTAAAAGGAATTACCTTCTCTCGAGCATTTATCTTACCCGATAATGGCGAACGCCGTGAATGCTTATTTTGGTTTTGACGAATAAGAGAGTGCATCCGCATTCCTGAGTATCGTCTTTCCAAACATGATGATGAGTGGCGAGAGCAGTTGGTTGGGCCTTGTTTTGGAATTAGGGCCGATTCCTGATGGATCACTCTCCCTACCTCGGTCGAACGGAACGAGAGAAAAAAGTGACACACGCAAGGCGTTCTCTACCCGCCCGAGAAAACCTCCATCCCAAAGGCGCCCCCCTTGCCTCGCGGGAGCGGACGTGGCGTTAGAGCAGCGGTGGGGAATGATAAATGATTTGATGTGGGGACAGTAATTCCGAAAATCCAACGGGGAGATTCCGCGACACGCCTCTAGAGGGTGTTGCGTGAGAAATAGTCACGCCAAACACACACACCAATGCCGGCTTTGTCGCACGTATTTCAAAGAAGGGAAGGGTGGCCTCCAAAGCCATCGCAGATTGTCATTTGTCAACGTTAGACGGGGCGATAATCTTTTGTTTTTTGGATTCGCCTTATAGAAAATATGATTTCCGTGAAACACGACATATTTCATTCGAATTATCTAATTCAGTTTGCGCGCACGATAGGGCTTAGTTTGCTTGTACGCATGCTCCGTAGTACGCGCCCGCCTCCCCCCAACCTCTTCCCGATCTCCCTTTCGCCCTCTGATCTCAGGAGGGTGAAGCAATCGGACGGAGTGAAAGGATGCAGCGCACCGAATTGTAAGGTAATTTGTTGCCCTGCGTAACGGGCGCCCTAATATCATTTCGCCCGCCAACCTTTATTCCACGTTCGACCGCTTTACTTCGCGGCCTCAGTACGTTTTCCCCCACGTGAGCGCTAATTCTAAAAGATCAACGGCGCGTGATTATCGGAAGTACCTGAAAGTACGCGGTAACACGGGTGGAATGGGAGAGTTAATGATCGGACTACACACTAAATGAAATAAATGTCACCGACCAAGGATTTCCGAGGCCATGAAATCCACATAACGGCCACAAAATTCGGAAATAACCGTCAAGTGCGCGTATGAAACATGATTTCCCCACCTCGATATTCTCTTTTTGCAATTAACTCTATGCGATCCTCCGGACTAATCAGAGGATCTAACTTTCGGTATAAAATCCATCCTATAGTCCAAAAATCAGGGCTCAAATAGTTTATCATTTAAATAAGAAATCAGTGCGTAGATTCATTTGTGTGGGATGCCATAAATTTAATGGGGCAAGGTTCCTGGTTTCTTTTAACCCTGTTACTCGAGGTTGATGATGATGAAGATAGAAGTCTAAAAGTAGGAAGCTGTTGGAAACATTCAAGATGATAAGAAAAATGAGATATATTGGGCAGACATTGGACAAAATGGATGACTGCTACGAAAATTTAGTATTGATATTCAACCATTTGGGGTAGGATTTGGATGGAAACACTATAAAACGTGAAACAATGGTGCATATTTGTGCCACTCTATACAAAACAGAAACTAACGTAGTTACTGTTACAGTTTCTTGAAATTTGTATTTTAAGTTTTAAATCTCGAATAGTACCATTTTTTCATACGGACGTTATTTTAACGAGCTTAACAAAGTCTAACTCCCTACTTCGTCCGGGTTGACTCCGTAAATCGGATGATAAAAAATTGTATAACCATTTCAATCTGACTAGAATGACCAAAATTCAAATATCGGTGATCTTAATTCACAATTAAATTATAAGACGGAAGATAACTGCCGAGGAAAAATTAGAAGAGGTGATATTTGAAAGATTGCAAGGTCCTTTCTATATGATTGGTGCCCTTGACACGATTTCTTCGCTGTTCATTCCCCTTTGTAATGGAACAACTGCAGCTGGAAACTGGTTCCGGGCACGTGAGTGAGCAAGTGTTACTCCGCAGTGTTGCTCAGCGACGGGGAAGAGCATGAGAAAATAGGGCGGCCGCCGCCGCGGGGCACTCCCTTGGGGAAGCGTGGGCCGCTCCGGTTCAGGTCGGAATTCATTCATTCGCTGCCGAGTGCGTGGACCTCGCGACAGCCCTCCTTCCTTCGAGTCTTCTTTTGGCGGAGCTGATGAGTCAGGACCCATATGCAACGCCTAGGCTCCGAGGGAAAAAAACTCGAAATTATATCTGATCTTGCAAATACTTTTTACAGGATCAGATTTAATTATTTGCTTTCACAAATAAACATCAGTCGTTAATCTTCGATTATATGCTCTTTTAATGTTCACAAATACGGAGTGTGCCGATGGTAATTACCTACAATACACAGCAAATGAATTCAAAACTTTTCCTTATGTCAAATGGAGGAGTTAATCGGCTTAAAACTTTGTAAAACCGCCTTCAGGTGATTACCGGTCTGAAATGTATTGCATTTATTGCAGAGGGATAGCAACGGTGGCTCGTGTTCCCTAGTGGATATCCCTAGACATTCGATTCATTGTAACAAACTGTTTAACACTACTCGTTAAAGAAAACTCGGGAAATTATTTCTCTTTATGTGAAACGTAATTATACAGGACAAGTTTTACCATTACGATATTTGCAGTTTTTTACAATACTAAGGTCGAAGCAAAAATATTTTTTAAATAGACAGACTTTTCTATTGTATTGCAGTTTTAAATTATACATATTATAGTGGAAACTAATTTTGTTACACATTTCAAATAATTGAATGTCGTGTATGAAGTGACAATTCTCAAAGCTGTAATTTGCAATAAAAGAGCTCCTGGTATGTTATATCACGTCATCCCATGCTCCAAAGGGATCAGAGTGGCCGAAGCTTCAGAAAATAAAACTCATTAAATTTGTTATTTTGGAACATCTAAGAATCCACTTCACGTAATTTTAACAGAGACACGATAAAGACACATGAGAGGTTAGTTAAACACTAATGGTTTATATTACTTTTCCGCTTTTACAGACACATGTTTTGGGGACTCTTATGCATAGAATAAATAACAATTGGCAGGTGAAAACAAGCATCAGCCTTGTACATCAATAAAGCTGCAAAAGGAATAAAGTTATCTATTGATTCATTTGAATATCCATGTTTTGTTGTGGCCGTGGATTTGACGAAAGAAAACGAACCTTTCAATATACGAATGCGAGAAAATATGGGAATTTATTTCTTCGCTACTTCATCTGCTTTCAGATTTAAGGCCTGATTTGGATTACTTCTCTGATGCAATGATTGAAATCATACTATCAGACACCTCCCCATTACGTTTAACATAACGTTCATTGCACGAATTTCCAGAAGCTAATGGCTCATTTTTTCGTTTCATTGTAGTTAGTTTGGGGCACTTAAATCCTTTTTTGGAGGTTTTTCTTTTCCCTGTAAGACTGTTTTAAAACTAGGATCAATGGATTCCAGAATACTGGGAGTCTAACTTAGGAGTAAAATTGCATTGCCTTCCCTTTGTCAAGTTTATTTTTTCCAACTGTCAAGTCTCTCATATGTTTCATTTAAATTATAAACACATTTTAGTAACCGATTCATTGATAATTCATTTATGCACACAAAACTATCAAGTTAATGTAGGGGACCAAAGTCAAAAGTATTCATAAAATACAAAAGTATACCAGTTACATAATATGTTTTCTCCTTTCTCATGAATCTAGAATTTAATTTGTAAAATGCACAGATTACTTCTTTCAATTAATATTTCCGCCTTACTTCGTACTGGTTAATAAACCATATGCCGCTGTTACAAAAAATATCAAAATATAATTAAATTGACTCAATGAATTATTTTTTAGAAGAAGCGTGTTAGTGAAACAGGTAGTCGTCTCATTTCTGACTCTTAGCTCATTAAGAGTAAGAATAACATTCTTAAAAAACAAAGAATGTCTGGTTCTCTAACTTTAATATCAAGACTAACGTAAATACTGATATAGTATGGTTAATTCTTCCGTGTAAAAGTTAATTAGTGTTTACAATAATGAATGAGCTATTGTAAACTAATTACTCAACTACAATGGGAATGAAACAGTCACGGCATTAATGCATTGGAGTATTGCTACCATTCATCAAGTCTTCATACTACTAGTATGAACGGGCGAATGAATTTTACACAATAAATAATGTCACCAAGGTATTGAAAATATATATATTATAATGCTTGAGTTAAGCCATTTGATCAAGTTTGGAGCCCTTTAATCACAAAAAGTTTCCACGAATCGTTGTTTATGTAAATCTAACAGACATTTGCACGAAATTGAGTCGACAGTTGTTACTGTTGACCGAGTGATGACGATTCCAATTTCAAAAAATGCCAGAGACACGACGGAGGGGACAATTTTGTTTTTATGCGTCGCGAGATGTGAATTTTAAATTTCTCGCTCTCCAAGTTGCGCACGCGAGCATGGAACACGGCGATGATTAATTACTTCAGTGTCAAATTAATGATTCGCTTCAGTCTAATTTATTTCTATTAATTTCAACTTGGAGGGCGTAGGGGGAAAATGCGACCCTATCCGATTGTTCTCTCCCTTTAAAAAAAAATGCGGAACACACGCCAGTTCGATGATTCCGTTCCCACAAAATGAAAAACATATGCCTCTTCTCACACCGCGCGCGGTGTCACACACGTACGACTGCGGTAAAACGTCGAATTGCTGCAATTAAAGTCGTAATTTGTGTGCGAGTGTCACGACGAGCGCGTTCATCGGACACGTGACTTCATTTTGTTCGGAAAACCGTTAATTTCGGATCTCTCTCCATATTCACCCCCTCTCCTCTCCACCCCCATCCTCCCGTATCACCCTCGGTGGCGTGGCCCAGCGACCCTCGCTCCGCAAACCTCCAGCGCACGTACGGATGCAATAACTACCCCCCCGTGATACCCACTCTCCTCCCCACTCACCGCCTTCGACCCCGCCCTGTTCCCGCCCGATCCCCATATACTTCACATCATTCCATACGTACTCCACATCATTCCATGTCCTGGTCGGCTTTGTAAAAAGGTGTCGTCGGAAAAGGGCCGTAAAAATATACCCCCCTTTGACAATCCTAATCACGGCCCTTCCGTTGGTTGACTTTCCTCTTTTTTGTTATAATTTAGTCGAAAAACGCAGTCTTTTAAACGCCAATGAATGAATGAATTGCTTTTTATCAAGAAGAAAAAAGACCACCATCCGAACTTACGTATTTCATGCAATAATTCCTTAGTGATCGGCATTTTTGCAAGCGCAAGAGAAGCGAAACTTAAGTGAGAAAATATCTGAAGTGACTTCATTTGGAGATATGGTCTGCTAAAATGTGCACCACGGGGCTAAACATATTTTCATTCCCAAGCACGAGTGCCGTTTCACGTCTAACCGTTTCAATGGGTTTGAGGTGCACGAAAAATATGCATGTTGTCTCGATGACTTCTCATGGTTGAGCTCTTGGATATTATTGGTGTGGTATCTTTCACGGTGTCTTACGCTTCTGGTGATATTGAATCACAACATTCCTATATACTCCAATATGGCCCTCAGCTTTAAGTTTAAAATCAATGTATAAAAATGTGCGATTTATTCACTCATGATAATGAAAATGACAATAGTGACAATGAAATTTGTAGCATTCCACTACCCAATAAAAGTGTAACAGCAGACGCAAGGATTACAATCTTTAAAAAAATGTACAAAGGTCACTGTTAGACCGGCGCTGATATTAGCATCAAATACAGAAGAAGAAAGTAAACTTAATAATCAAACTGATATAAAACTTGAACGTAGTTTTGATGACTTAAAAATTCGTAATACTATTAAAACTTTTAAATTCAGAATATTATGTGCCACGTAGTTCATGATCTACTAACTACTCACTACATGATACATTTTTACCCGCTTGTAGTGACACTATAGCGTACATCAGATTGGTAGAAAATGTCAAATTTCCATACAAAAATTGAAACGGAGTTAAATTTCGTCAAACGGATACCGTTACAGAGAACGAACTGGCAGTAACCGATGTCGAGGAATCTGGGTTCGAGCTCCGATCAAGGTAAATGATATTTACACTCTGAAATTGTTGTTATATAAGTGGTAGTAAACTATGCTCTGATATAGTGACGTTTAAGCTCAATGAAATAGAATTCAGAAGATAATGAATTAAACTCAAATCATCCTGAATTTATGTAAAGAGAGTTACATTTGCACTAGGCACTGAGAATAAACAATGTATCTTTATTAAATGAAATAGAATATCTTTGGGAAAAATAATTATTTTTAGAAGACGTGATCAGCTTTAAAGCAATTTCCACTTGAGACCCGAGAATATTATGTGTTAGCAAGACATTTTACGTTTCAGGTAACCAGAAAAAATATGATTTAAATATGACAAAAATTGGCAGGAATGCCCAATGAGAACGCCTATCCATCACGGTATGGGAAGAATTTTTCGGAAAACCTAAAAATATTTGTCCAAATCAGATGGATGGCATCGATTTGTCTCGTGGAGTAATATTTTACTCACTCAGTGGCCTGAGATATCATTGAAGACTCAAATGCTGAAATATTACAGTAACATAAAATATTATCAATGTACCCACGATCCAAGATCCTTATGATCCTTGTACACAGCTTTCGTCAGCCCCACTTCAACGGAATGACATAAAGGATTAGGCTGAGCATGAGTAATGACGACGACCCAAACGGCCATGGAAAGTGCGGATATAAAATGTCACAAGGGTGGATTGCCGTTTTGATGAACTGTCCGCCAACGGAATGATAGTCAAATGTCAGCAATGAATGCGATGTTCATAGCTGGACAGCAATGAAGACCCTTTAGGGTCGGGAAGGGAGGAAGCCAATCGCGGAGATTCCCAAAGGAAATTCCTGAGGCCATCTTGCGTGAATTAAGCGAGGCATTTCAACATTGATCCGGAAAAATCTGACGTTTCATCGGATTCTGCTTCACCTCTTTCCTCGGAAATAAAACGCCCTCAAGCGACAATTTCAATTACTGGGATCACCTATGTCAAATAAGAGCATCATCATCATCCCCCCCCTGGATCAAAGGCCTCCGACAAACTGGGATGAACCGCGTTTTCTGCAGATTGGAACAATGAGAGGCAAAGCATAGTACAGTTACCTATCGAGGAATTGAATTAAACAGGAAGTAAACTATTGTGAATTCAGTGAGACCTTTCTTTGGAGGCGTGCTGCCCCTTTCTGCCAGAATGTACTCTGGTCGCGGTCAAGTGTCTTACAAATCTGAACGGAGCTTTTTTTGGCTCAGTTAAAAGCATTGGATCGATGAGGCCTACCCTTTATTTTGGTCTGCTGCAAGTTAAGAGCCCCGGGGAAAACAGGTAGGTAACTCCCCAACCTCAAGCTATCCTTCTCACACCTTTGAGGATATGAAATTTATAAGAAAAAACGTACCATAGTTTCGTAAAAAGCCATTTTAAAGTACAGAATAGATACAGAAATATGAAGGGGAGATTAAGAAAAATTATGTTGAACTTTTTTTGTTCAACTCCTAGTTATATATTCATTTTGAAAGCATTAATAGTGGTCTTTCAATATGGTAACATGAATTCATAATAAAGTTCGACGAAAAAAAAAGGCAGACAGATGGCATGACGTCAAAATTATAACCAAAATGCTCTGGGCCGAAGGTCTGCACTCAACTCCTATTCTTCCAAAGTACGTCTAAAAGACCTTTCAAGATTGACACGTTAAAACGCACAAAATGTATCCCAGCTAAACCCGTAAATGATTTTGCGTAATCGACTTGAAACTAATCTGCAAAACATTTGACGAGGAAAATGTTTTAGCTAATTAAAATCTTTTATATCACCATCTTCGTCTTAATAAAAATTCTCCCTGCACAGCCGCCGCACTCAAGTAATCAGAAAGGTCGAAAACATCACATTCACTCCGACTTCCGGCTCAAATAATTTGACGCCAATTGCAAAGGTTTAACTACACAGAATTTGAAGTTACATGAATATGATTAATTTGTGAAAAAGATAAATAATTGCCTCCCGCTGTGTAAAAAAGATAAATAGGTTGCAGTACAAGGGACGATGATTACACTTTAAATCCTAAGTCCCACTAAGCCTTCTATGTTCAATGCGGTCTGATTTACTGTTGGTTGCTCATAAATATTTTAAATACTTAAACTACTGCCACATGAAAAAATTGATGAAATTTAGGGACTTTTACGCTCACCGAAATAAAAAAATAAAATGTTTTCTCGAAAGAGTACGCTCACGCTGCGAAAATTGATTACGGAATACTTTAGAAGTTACCAATACGAATCGCAGGTAAACAGTTATCAAAATCATAGAATATGTACAAAAAAGTCAAATTTTACGCCAAAATTCTTTTCTATAGCCATAGTCTTTTCCATGGATATTCTTCATTTTTCACATGACGAACTCCGTTTAGGCATCGTATCAACATGCATGAATATATCTATAGTATATTTCACGTTTACAGGGCTATACTGATCATGAGAGGTTTTTGTGGAGCAAAAGTATAGAAAATATACTTAAGTGATTCCGAAAGTGATGGTGAACGCGGCCGTGAACTCTCGTCAATTTTCACTGTCGTCACTTTTGGTGTGCCTTTTCTACAGACGTGAATTGCTTGCGATCTCGGAACGCACCACCAGGGTGAGGAGGACGATTCGCCGATGCCACGCTATTGGAAATGCAAATCTAGATTCCACCGTGAAAGGCTCGATTTATTAGGCCGATGAAATGATGGAACCAAGCAGGGAAAATTGGATGGTGCCGTTGACCAAGTTTACTAACTAAATGGAGATGAAGTGGGACTCGCATGAATTAAAGAGAGCGGCGAACCAGTAGAGGAAACAAAAGGATGTAAATTATCACGGCCAATTTTCTCATTGCAAGCGATAACATCTACTTAGTAATGACTAAGTAAATAATTATGCATACGATAAAGTAGCATACACTACATAAACACCTCCATTCCATTCAAAATGTATATTCTACATTATACATATATCTTTTCCTCCCGCACTTTCCCAAATAAACTTTCACTCTTCTGTCAACGTCCACCCCACACCATCCCAAATGAAAACGCTCAGCAGCCACCTTTCTTGGATCCCTGGAATTTGTCCTAAATAAACTTCTCTCCTTCCCCACCTTCCACGCCTATTACTTCCTTTCCACCCATTTTTTCATTTTCATAATTCCCCATACCAACATTTCAAAAGCTGATACATGAACATCTTTGTAAAATTCAGTGATTTAAATTACATCTTAAATCATCAAGCATATTCTTCAATAAACGTTAAATATTATTCAAAAGTTTAGATTTTATATGACAAAAAATGTAAAAATACCCATAGTAGCATTAAATTTCGTGAATCATGCAATCTACTGATAAAAAGAAAGTATTCTGAGCAAAGGAAGAAAGGATGCGTTGCACTGCAAGTTAAAAGCAAAAATAGAGTACGCGGAGCAGATATTTTAACTGCGGATACCGAAATGAAGAAGCCAGCAAAGAAGCGGAAAATTTGGTTGCATGAAAAAATAAATAAACGAAAACGGATAACTAGAGGCGATGACCTTCTACATAAAAATCATAGAAAAAATATTAGGTTACAACAGAAACTTGCAAATATTGTTCACAAAGATGAAGTATGTACAAATTGAATGCCTCAGTATTGGATTATGCCATGGCGACTAGAAAAAAATCATTCAATACTCATTTAGATTTATTGTTATTACATTTTTATCGGCACAAACATGAGATTTCAAAAGAACGGAAGCTCGATTTGAAAGGCGAATATGGATGGATCTCTCTTTACATCATAAATTCCTACATCTTGTGTACTTTTCAGAGCCCTAAACAGTCAACTTCCTTTCACCTCTCCACCTGCCATTTCAAAGAAATCCACACGCTTTGACTTTTGGTGATGAGGCCGAAAGGCACTCCACATTTGGACACATGGCTTTATGGTATGCATCTGGGTGCTCTATCGCCAGGACATCAAATTGATGAAATATTTTCGCGACATATTCACTGCAAATATAAAACTGTTTGCATACTGCGCGATCCATGGATTATATAAAATTTGAAGGAGGGATACAATTTATCAGTTTACTATTTGCTTAAGGGATAGCGAGGATCAAACGTTTTTAGCGAAGGAATATCACAGTCCCTGTGTCTAGCAAACCGTCGGTTCGTGACCAAAACGTCGCAGTACATCTTCAAAGCGTGCCTATCTCAGTGTATCCCGTCGTTCCATCGTCGCTTATCCCCATTGAAATTTCAGTTTATTTACATATTATTTATTTACATATTAATAATAATCATCAAAGTCAACATTATAGGGTGTTTCATACTTCTTTTGACCCAATATACATTTCCTCTCTAGCGCGGTCGAATTATGTTACGCACTATGATTCCTTAACGTTTTCGGGAAAATGTCATTTTAAAACTATCTGTTCTGCATTTAATCTCTCTCATTTTATAATGCAACCATTTCAGAGAGTAAAAATCATTCGCCTTGACCGGGATTCGAACCCGGATCCCTCGATATCCGGCCGAGTGCTTTAACCAATTAAGCTACCGAGACGTCCTCTTACACTCTGAAATTTTGAGGGCTTTAAAGGAACAAGATGTTATGACGAAATACCGTACATACAATGTCACAGGCATTCGTAGTCGTGCGCGACGCGCCACAGTCCACGATGTTAATAACATTGATTGTAATTTTTACTCTCTGAAATGGTTGAATTATGATGCACACATAGCGGGTGACTCCGTTAAAGTTACTATTACAGTTTCTTGAAATTTCTCTCATTTTATTTACACGATCTCTCCTACCGTATTGCGATGGAGTTAATAATACACTTCCAACATTCCTGCTAAAGAGACCTCCTTCTAACTTATGCAAGAGTTTCAAACTGTAATTAACACATTGTTCCGTGAGTGATTCCCAGCTTAGCTGCTCTAATATTTTGAATACGCTACAAAGTTTATCACGACAACGTTTTACAAATCTAGCTCCTCTACGCTGCACGTGATCCATTTCGGCAATCAATCAAAAGTCATGAGGACCCCATATACTAGCAGCATATTCTAAATGAGGATTAACGTGCGAATGCTATTATTTGCTAGATATAACATTTTGCCGAAAAAGTAGATGATACAATTCAGGGGATTATGTTCCTAAAGTTTAAAATTCATTTTGTATAAAATCAGTTATGTGTTTCCAAAGTATTTCAAGCAATTCACAATGTCTAAAATGCCCTTATAAGAATTTTCTCTCCGTAAACATCGACTTTCAACCAGCAAAGAATGAATAAACTGTTTTGTACAGGTGTGTTTGTTGCAAAGGAAAAGTAAAAGGGAAGTGTAGCAAGAGTGGCGCAGTGCACATATCTCATGGACTTTTCTCCACCACAAATGACAAGCCTGATATAGGACTTAGCATTATGAAGTTACTAATACTAGATTTGAGCAAACATCAATAA
The DNA here is from genome assembly GCA_037158775.1 of Hetaerina titia. Lineage (NCBI taxonomy): Eukaryota > Metazoa > Arthropoda > Insecta > Odonata > Calopterygidae > Hetaerina > Hetaerina titia. The sequence continues at coordinate 11,253,336 of CM073778.1, read as the reverse complement.
GATTTCGATATGGATAAGGATTGAAAAATAAGGGGCATGTCGAGTATATGAAAGAATGTTGGAGAAAAAGAAGCAACAAAGAAGATGCAATTGAAATTTGCACGTGGTCCATTTATGGCCTTATATTCGAGAGGAAGCTAAAAAACAAGCGTTTCTCAAAATATCTTGTAAATAGGCGAAGTTGGCTCATGTTTTACAAGGAAAATAAAAAACAAGTTTACAAACAAATGTTCACTGTCATTTTAGATCAGAAAAGAATTACATAGAGATGAAATTCCCTTTCTCATTCTAGGTAATTTGTGTTAGTTTGTTTTGAAAGAAGCACTGAGCTACAGAAATCCATGACTTTATGCAAGCATTAGTTTATAGGGTACGTTCAATCAATGAAAGCCATTCAATATCTGGGGCGAAAGGAGAACTAATATAATTCCTCAAACGTTCATACCTCTCTCACTCGAGGGAGAAAGAGGTACTGTAAACCAGTGTAACAGTCACTCGCCTTCATCCTTAAAGTTGCATGAAGTAACTCCAGGCGAGGTTTATAATTAATCTTTTGGGATCGAGCGTCGGTGGCAACAGAGCGAGACCACCTGCCGTCCTCGTACGACCGAATGGCGAGACAGATACGGCGATGACAACATGTCCCGCTGACCGGACACTCTCTCCCTCACTCTCCCTCTCACCAGATAGTTATGGACAACAGGCGACGAAGGACGACTGCCCTCTCCCGTCACAACACACACGACATGGACATGATGATGGGACTCGTGTTCTTCCTCGGAGGGAGGGAGTGTCAACTTGTAGGTTTCAGTGGCTTGACAGCCTGCTCACGGAGCTCATTTGCTTTCCGCCACCGCAAAGTATCCAAGAGGGAGGATGCCGCCACGCCCATTTTGATCCGCCTCAACGTACATTATGCAGATCCAACATGTCCATTTGAGACGAATTTTCGAGTGTGAAAGTTTAATATAAACATAATGATGACTAACGTGTCGCCTTTGCCCTCACAGCACCTACTAGATGGTTGATGGAGAAGGGCCGAATTTCAAGCCAACCTTTGAACCGATTATCCAATGATTCGATGAATAATCTTAAATTTTTATGACTCTCAGATTGAGAATTTAGTTATGTTAGCCAATAAATTAGCGAAACGATTATTATTTCCTGGTTTCCAATTGCGTCTTGTACCATTAAGACCATGATGTATGGTGTATGCATGTTTTTCCAAAAGCAATATCATTACTTACTATTTATAACAATTGAATTAATCGATTTCTCTCTAATTTTTCATTTGGAATATTAATTCACGATATCCGCTGGGTTCTATGCTTTCCATGTGTTTTTCTTTTACTATTACAAGAACAGAAGTGTCCATGATAATTTATTCCACAAGAGTTAAACTAATCAAAATTGTCAATTGGTCTCAGACTAAAAATAACGCTGCTGTTTACCATTTATCTCAGGCCATTGAATGAATTTAAAATGTTAAGTTGAAGGCTAAACATCATGCAATTATCCCGTATAATGTTAGCCATAATCTATTTATTAAGAATAAAAATTTACGTTTTAAATTTAAAATTAACAAGCACTTTAATAAACCGGAAGGATGGATCGGATGGTAAAAAGAAGAATGATGTTTTACTATAAAATTTAATTTTCACATTCGAAGGGCCAATCCAAGTGAAAAACGCTCTACCGGCATCTTGTGTAATACCTACTTTGGAATAGACACCTTTGAAAAATTAAGTATTTTAGATGTTGGCAAGACTACGTTCGACCCAGGCCACTTCACATCACACCGAGTCCAAACCCTTTTCCGCCCTAAGCCCTTCACTCCCCCACATTGCCCTTACAAGCCCGCCCACTCTTCAAATCGCGTGTTCGCGTGCTCGTGTCCTTCGCAAAATATCCCGACAGGGCGCTGCTTCCGATTGTGTGCGTCAGGGAAAGGGGGGCGCGATCGCCTCCACACCAGCCCTCCCACCCCCTGCCTCCCCTCCCATCTCCCCCTTTCCCCGCGCACGCATCTTCATCTGCATACGACCGCGAGACAACGCCCCCTCGAGGCTCCAAATCAGCGGGACGACCACTGTCTTGTGGGTGGCAACAGATGCTCACTTGACGCCTCTGACTGGTGTCTATTGGTCAATCCACAGACTCCCCTCACCAATTACGATTTAAGGGCAGATGTCTTACATTCAAAAGCTAACGTTGAAGAAAATCCAGGCTGTTAGTTGTACAAGCCAAACTTTCTCCTTTCGTATTTGTTATCGCCACACGATTCTTCAGTTTAAAATCGATAAAAAATAGCCTCTCTAACAACTGCAGATGGCTTTTCATTTGCGCGTCGATCCCTAAGCTCAACACAACGCCTCCAATCAGTTAGTTATTTCTCCAAATCGATCTCATTCGCCTCAAACTTCTTTCGGAATTTGCACAGGGATTCATAAATCCATGTCATCGCTATTACTCTTCACGGAAAATATATTTTCAACTGCTCTATAATTACAAAATAAGCCTCAATATTAGGAATTTCATGTTCGGTCTCAAGGCTGTTCTCTGTTGTTCTTGCTAGAACAGTGAAAATTTACATTGAAACTCAAGCAATCCCTGATGTCTTATGATTTCTAAACACCATAGCCTTAGGTTAAAACTTACATTGTGCATTTAACCTATTTAATAACTGCTCTGATCTCATATTTGTCTTCATATTGAATAAGCATGAAAGTTGTGATCCTATTCTATTTACTTGTCTTATACCTGTAATCCTGCACACACTTCGCGACTATCAAATGCTATAGTTGAAACGAAAGCATTGTCTCTTCAGCAGCCGACAGCGACACCCACCACTGAGTATTACGCACGTATTAGTAGTGAGGAATAACTAACTATTACGTTCAGTGCGACAATCAGCAATCACGTCAATAAAATTAGAGAGATTAAATATATAAAAGAAAAATTTAAGTCGTAATTTTTTTCCACGAACGATAAGGGATCAGAATATATTATCCGACCGCGAAAGGGTCATATTTGGGTTAAAATTAGTATGGTCTGTATTCACCCCCTGCCACACATCCCAGCAGTGGCTTGCAGGGCACCAAAATATTTTAAATAGTTCATGGTAAGTTTTTAGAAAACTTACTTATCAGATAAATTTTGTAAGCCGGAAAAAAGATAGCACTCTAAAGTATTTTCCTGGACAATTACGAGATAATCATCAAATATTTTATTTCCATCATGTAAAACTGGTACAATTACAACGGACAGCATAAATTTCCCCAGTATGTCACAAATATTCATTTGTGAATGCTATTCGGTGTAAACGAACTTTAACCCAAAGCCTTACAACAAATACCTATTTAGCATATTAAATTACCAACACCTCACTTGTGTAATTTTAGTACTTTAATCCTTACAGTATTGTCTAGTAATTCATTGTGCAAATTGATGCGTGGGAACTTGAGTAACTTCCCTCTCAGCGCTAGGATCATTATAAAAGTTTGCGAGATTTGCCGATGATGTAAATATAACTGGTTAGTTCAATGTTTCTTATTAGCATAGGGAACGATTTCACTCTTAAGAAAACTCACTACTAGGAATGTTTCAGTTCTTGGGGATGCCTAAGAGCAGATAGTCATCTGAAAGTGTCTCAAAATTTTAATTTGTAGTTCTCTAACAAGTAGAACGAACTAACAACAGTTTGCGTAATAAGCTCTTAACAACTACAAACACGTGGTATTTCCAAAAGCGTATGGAAATCGGATTTAATTATTTTAAGTAGGTATGACCCTAGATGTTCTTTTACACTTACCATTCGGCAAGATCAATTATACTTTAACCTTAAAGATAGTCGTGTGAAGTTTCTAACGCTGCTAGTGTTAAGCTATCTCAATTAAGAAAACGGCGTGATATGCTCATCGAACAACATAATGAAGATGATCGGTCAACAAATATTTTGAAATATTTGTTTCAATAATGGTTTTGTATTAACTTCTTTATTGGTGCTAAAAAACACTACAGCAGTATTCAAAATAAGGAAGAGTCATGATATTTATCAAATTCTGGTACAGTGTAATTGGAATCAGACGTATCACGCGCTTCGCTGGTAATAGCATATGCTTTCATCACGCAGAAATAATGTACTTCTCAATATATTTCTCAAATTTTCGCTGTACTTGAGTGAATTATTTGAATATTTTTATTTTAAATTTTCGAGATATTGAATAATAATGCAGCGTTGACATTGCTAATTATTATTGGTAATTGTTAATTGATTAATGAATTTAACTGATCAGGTTTTAGCTGAAGATAATTTTCAACCAGAAAACCACAGATGATACTAACGTCTATATTGACGAACGTGACAACTTTGATGATATCCGCAAAGTAAGAATAAGTGCATTCCGTAGGCAATCGACATACATCTACAGTCAGTGATGCTATTGATGAATACATCTACATAATACCTCGCAAGCCGCCGCAAGGGTGTATGGCGGTGGTGTTAGGCCACCCCCTGTAAAAGGGAACAAAACCTCATGCAAAATGAACACATCCATGCAAACCTATACCCACAGTGACGTATACACATTCATTCAAAATACGAGGACCACAATAAGTATAGAGACGAATTCTCTCATTTAAAAACTGGTTAATGAATCTTTACAATTTCTCAGGGGTATTAATCAACCTTAAAGGAAAGCTCTGATTTGCTGTTCAATTATTTTACGTCAACATAAACTCCAAATCTTCAGTTCACCATGGCGTGTCCACTAGAAGATTGAACTTAAGATTCGTTCATTGGATTTGTAGCTTCAGAAGGTATAAACCAAGTGAATAACATCATAGAATGTTAATACAACGCGGGAAAATTTGCATGAACTGTGCAAACACAGGTATTTACAAGTGTGGGTGATGAGCCCCGCACTTGGACGTCCAGTCGATGTTTCTGATCCCTCGTTGGAATCAAGAATCAATGGAGTTATTCGTGATAATAGAAGAATTACTGTTGAAATGATAGCTAAGGAAGTTTGAGAAAGTATTTCAACCGTTCACAATATCATTCACAACCATTTAAAGTAGAGATGAACGTGTGCGAGATGGGTTCCCAGGCAGCTTACAGATTCATAAAGAATCAAGATTTTCCATTATTCAAGAATTAAAAGTAACGTAGTTTGATTTAAGAACGCGCTTTTTTTTAGGGAAAAGTAACTTGCAATGAGGTCTGAATCGATCACTACGATCCTTAGACCAAAAGACAAGAGAAAGGATTGGACGCACACCAGCTCTCCCGCAGCAATCTTCTAGTGGACTTGCAATGTTACGACGTAATTAAGGAACGGGTGATACATTGCCATCTTTATGTAAAAGGAATATTATTATAGGAAGAATGGATTCCACTATTTTAGCACTAGTTCTATCGACATCTAAATAATTTGATATCTTGGTTTTCAAATTACTCAAAAGCCTCTCAGGTGGCACGACGGGGAAAGTTATTACTAGCAAAGACAAGGATCAAAAGGCAGCCATAGGACTTGAAACCGCAATCACTTGCAGTATTATCTGAGCGATTATTTGGCTTACCATTCTGAATGGCTGTGTGAAATAGTAGCTGTTTAGGTCAACTAATAGGAATTTTATTTGGAGTCGGGATCGCCGGCGATTTTGTAGACCGAAGCGTGTGAGCTCTTCCCGCGAAAACTTTACGTCCCATTTTCGGGAAAAATACCTTAAAATGTTTCTAATTCCAGTTACAAATTTGCCATTTCAAATAGCATAGTAATCTCAAAGAGGCGAGGAAGTTTTTTTCGGGTACATTCGACGGAGACAATCCATACGAATCATTTAATTTTGAATCTAAGTAGTAAACTATGAAGCTTTTTGACGATTCCACTGGATATTTAGTTCTTGAGAATGTGTATCATGCAGTTTCATGATTGTTGATTTGAATATATTAAATTTACAACTGCAAATTGATAATTTCAAAAATCACCATGGTCAGTCTAAAGAATGCTTATGACAACATATTTTATTATTGCACGGAGAGAAATATGTAAAAGGCGAAGTAAACCGTGGATTACAGACGAAATGACGTGGATGCAAACGAAATGGACGAGATAATAAAATGAAAGAAAATAAACAAAGAGGTAGTTAGAAGGAGGTGCAAAGAGATACACAATAGACCGACGTGGGAAACTGATAGGGCAAAAAAGGCGTGGTAGAAGACACACTGCGAGGATGTGGACAGTTTAGAGAGCAGAAATACGCTCCAAAGTGTATGGGAAGCCCCACCCGGAAATAAGAAGGGAAAATCTTCTAAAACCCTCAAAGACACGGTAGAATTTGCGGTAGGAAAATTAGTAATTGTTTCAGGAAAAAAGTAAAAAAGATGGAAGAATACCTAGGGGATTAAAACGATAAAGATATTATCCAGTTTGTTTACAAATGAAAAAGATAGGAGTAAAATTGCCCTGTTTACATAATTGCCAGAGAAAAAGGTCATTGTGTAAAATTAATGTAAATAAGACCACGGGGGATAATATTTCCATTGGATTATTTTAGGGTTAAGGAGAAAGTGAAAGGAAATTTTTAATGGACTAGTTTGCAGTATTTTTCGGGGAGGACTTGCACTGGAAAAAATCGTCAGGTTGGTATTAGTTCTCATGTAAACAAAAGAAAATACATCCGTATATTGATAACTTCATCATCATGGGTATTCTGCTAGACAGGTGAATACCGCCCAACACAGTTCCCTCTCCTCAGCTTCTCTATTTTCATATCTATATGAGAATTCCACTTCACAGGCAACTTACGTTGCCTCCTCCCCCTTCGCAGCTTCCTCGATCTCTCCATCCAAAACATCTCTCACCGAGCAGTCCCTCCGCAGTACACGTCCAAAGTAGTTACTCTTCCGCTTTATTATAAGGCCTCAATCAATCTTCTCTCTTCCCCGATCCTCCTCAACACCTCCTCGTTCAATACCCTGTCCGAATTGATCTTCAGCATCATTCTCCAAATCCACATTTCAAAGGCTCCATCATTCTTTTTCTATCACTTTCCCTCAACATCAACGCCTCAGGTCTGTATAGTAGTCTGTATACTCTCCACACATTACACTTCACATACCTTTTCCTCAGTCCCAAATATATCCTACCACTGAGCACTCTGTTTTTTTTCTGTACGCCACTTTGACTTTGAATTACTCTCATTACTTACTCGTGTTATTCCCGATGTTTCACTTTCATGATTCTTTCTTTCTCCATTATTGTGATTTCTGTTCCTAAATACTCTCACCTTCCTACATTTTGCATCATGCTTTCTCTAAATTAAATATTGACGTTTTCCGCCTCTCCGATTTTTGATGTCTTTGTTTTCTCTGTATTCAGTCTCAGACCATATTGTCTTTTCATTTTCAGACGTTTCAGCATTTCAAACAACTCCATTTCCCTCTGCCATCATGAACATGCCAACCTTCCATCTCGTACATGCCATTCTTCTGCCTTCTTTTTCCTTACCCTCCACCTTCTTCCAAATCATAGTCACCATTTTTTCTACCTAACTATTGAAAATTCTTGGGGACAGTGAGCAATCCTGACTCATACATTGATAGTGTGACTCGGAAGAATGCATGGATTCATGCAAGAGCAGATAAAACAGGTTACCTATCCTTGAAGTGTTTTGGAAAAAAAATGGTCAAAAACGAAAGGAAGTAAGGAAAACATTTGAGTCAGAAGAAGAAACTTTAGGAGGAGGAGAGAATTAGAGTGAGGAATATTGATTAAGAATTTTGAGATGAGACTCTTTGAAATCTTGATGAGGGGCGTGGTTTTGCACGGCCGTTGCTTGTTGAAAAAAGCCGATAGACGTATATTGAAGGCTTTTGAAATGTGTGTGCGGAGAATGATGTAAAAGGTGAAATGAACAGAATTAAAACAAAAGAGGAAGTGGCAGTACGTTGACAGAGGAGAGAGGATATTTGGGAGAAATTCATTGGAAAGGTGGATACAGAGTGTTTGAATATGGCATTGAATGTCGAAACTCTGATAGAGAAGTGAACTTTGGGCAGGTGTTCGAGGGAAGGAAAAAAAATACAGGCACATGTTGGGCGAAATTAAAGGAGTTAAATGTACAAGAAATTGGACAACAATCAAATTTGACGTGTGTCGTCAGGTTTTGTCTTCTTAGACGAAGCTATGAAATGTAGCGATGCCAAAACTGTGTCCATCCGAAACCTACCTTCAACTTTCAATTATAATTACCTTTTATTATACGACATTGAACTATATTAACAGGAATATTCAAAGAATTGTGTGTAAGTTAGAAGAAGCATTAGTGGGAAGAAGGCCCAATTTCCTTATTAATCTCGCCCTAAGCATGCAATTTATCATTCAAAATGTCCAATTCCAGTACCAACAGCATTTTTAGTAACTGCCTCACTTTCGTTTTCGATTCGGAAATTCTCCCTTGTTTCTGAGGTGGTGGAAACCTAGAAAATGGCGAATTTAACGCAAACCTAAGGAAATAACTTCTTTTCCATTCATCCTCCTGTGGCAATAAATGCGTGATCTTTACGATTTGAAAAACATACCCTAATATCTCTCTCTTCATTTTCCTCCACCTTCTTCCTCCCGGAGCCCGGCCAACTCTTCCAGCACACCGCGAGCATCCTCATCCCACCACCCCATCCCGCCCTCAATCGAAATGCATGCGAATGGAAGCGGCATTATGGCTCTGAGGCCACGCGGAGGAGGAACAGGCTATCGGCAATCCATAAAATAGGAGTTTCGGAGGCTCCACTCTCCGCTTGTGTGTGTCGGGGAGTGTTTAAAGGGTCGAAGGGGGCCGGGAGGGGGACCGCGAAACGCTTTTGCTCGCTTTTGTTTTCGGTGGGGGGGTTGGGGGAAGAGATGGTGTTGGGGGCGGTGAGAGGGAGGCTTGAGGGGCTTCAAGAATGAAAGTGTATCCTTTTGTTATAACAGTCCACCGCCCGCGGCACGGGAGGGCGGGTGGGTGTCTGGCTGAGAGGGGCGAGCAAGAGAGGTGTGGCTGGGGCAATAAATAGAAGCCACCCCGCCACACCCCACGAGCGACGCGTATCCCCAGCCCCCTCGTAGCACGCCTCCGTCCCGTGGAAATACGTCTCCGGGGGAGGGGGTGGCGTTTCCAAGCAATTAAGACTCGAGGAGGCAGGGGTGCTGGGTTTTGGGGAGGTGGTTGTTGGAGAGGGGTGGTGGGAGGGACGGCGGTTGCTGGGGATGTGGGCAGAGAGAAGTGCCCGTTTGAATCGCTATCGACTCCGGCCCCTCTTTCACCCCGCTGACCACCACACACCCTCTTCCTCCCGTGCCGCCAGCCATTCTCCCAGAGTTCCACTGCGGCAGTTTCGGAAGGCAATCCCGACGGGATAATCCGTATCAGTTGTTACCGCACCATTTGAACGCGATGCAGAGGGAGTCTGATGCTTAGCGAAAGTGCGAGATATATATTTAACCGAATCAACTGGTCGAGTGTGCGTGTGTGTGTTGTGTGGAGAGGTTGGGGGAGGGGGAGAAAGAGAGAGGGATTCTTATCGTCGCTCAATTTATTTTCTTTTTGGGTTTAACGCTTTAGTTCCCGGAAAGATGTTACCCGTCCGTCGGCCGCAAAGAATCACCGACGCCACCAAGTGGCGTGGAACACAACTCGGCGCGCACTCCTCATTCCGTTGGGGCGAAAAAGTTTACCGAAATTGTTTTCCCAAAACTTGCCTCCACTGGTTTCATACGTCCCATCAAGTCAATGACGAGTCACACATGAGATCATCAAATCGGAGAGAGAGCATCGGTTTAACAAGGGATAGTGGCTAATTCCTCCCAAAACCGAGGTACTGCGTTCATTTCAACTCAATGAAAGACCACGCTGTGGGAGAGAATGTCAAGCTCGGTGCATTTGGTATAGTAACTCAGCACAAAATAATAAGGTTTGCTTATGTTTTATCCATCTTTCTGCTCATCATTATTTTGATATAATCCGGATATAGTATTCTATCCTTTACTAACTGAGATAATTATTTTTATACGAAAAAAGGTTCCAGTCAGAAAATGCAATATGGAATTTTGTAAAGGTTAAATCAGCTAAATGAGGAGTGGAGGTTTATGTGAGAAAAGATTGAGAGATTGTTTGGGCAGACTGCCCTTTGACATTAATATATACAGCAGTCATGCATCCGAATAGAATAACTAAAAGGTTGTACAGAAATTAACTTCAATAAATAGAGATTTCAACATAAAAGGAATGACCATTGCGAGAAAACGAAATCAAAAAATACATAGAAATGTTAGTAACTGAGAAATACCTCCACGCTGCTTTCATTTATTACAATAATGATGAGGATTCAACAATGAAGTAATTAGAATTTGCAATTTAGCATTATCTTCTTCATTACCCAGTATGGCAGCATCAGTTATATTTTTCAACAATCGATCTATTTTCATCAAATACCCTGTAACATCTTTTAGTGTTAGAGTTATTAGTTCACGTGGCGAAATGAGGGGAAAATGGACGCTTTACTTTATTGCGGTAGATAAATTACAAAATACGGCTGTTTAGATGAAGAGATTGAGATACGAATGTGTGTATAAGTTCGTATGTTTCTGATTTAAGTGACCAGATTAAAAGTGCACTAAAATTTTGAAGAATTGTGCCACATCTAGCCATGAAAAATAACAGAGGAATTATATATCATATTTCCACGATTAACGAATTTGGTTAAAAAAATGCTATGTTATTTCGTGAAAATTATTTTTTATAAATTACCAATCAAATTGAAATTGCTCTGGTTCTTTCTCAAAATATTGAGCATGTTTGAATATAATTCTAATCGAAAGAAATTCCCACAAATGAAATAAGAAATACTCTCTGAAGGTGCCTACGATTATTTTAAGATTCGTACGCTCGTACGCTATAATAAATCTGTGGAAAAGTGCAAACTCTCCTTATATTCATTTTAAGTTTCTATAAGGATATGCTCTTCTTTACCCAGAGACTGCATGCATTGAGACATTGCATCACCAGTACGAAAGAGGTTGGACATACAGATATATTTTTATAGATTCTGTGAACTGACTCTGTCGCATGAGTTACGAATTTCGTTGTTACCTTCTGGAAAGAAATATCTTCAAGCATCAAAACTTGCTTAGAAAATCGAATTTTTATTTAAATTATATCTACCGGAGCAGTTCATACTATGTTTAAAAATAGAGGGTTAAAATGCATGTATATTTGGAAATTTTATTGGTCAATGGATTAAATCAAGTTATGAACGATATTCCTATATTACATTAAATGGTTTTAAGCTGATATAGGGAAGCCAGAAGGACTTCCTTTACCCAAAATAACGCGGACCTACAATTGACAACGAGTATCTACTATTTATCATTAGACTAACTAAAGCATACAATAAGAAATGGCAATACTTCAATTTTTTTCTGCTGAATTCTTGCCTTCTTTGCAACTATGAGAACTACCGACTCTACGGGTTGGTCATTACGTCAGACGCTATAATTTTATATTAAATTGAATTTTATGACTTCTTTAAATGAATTAAAAGTTCATGACATCGATTTTTTATGGAATTCAGATAATTATAGTGATAAATTATAAACGTACCTCAGTATTTTTAAGCATGGAATCTCATCATGTTTAACTTTTCATAACCACCTGAATTGTAACCTGGAGGTCACGTTTTTTGGTAAGTTAATAGAGTTCGTATCGCATCGTTGATACATTGTGATTTATATTAACAGTAACAGAAAAGTATGCCATAAGTCCTTTTATAAATACTGCCTTAAATTTGCCTCAGAAATATGGCATCAGAGTACATATGATTTTAAAAAAGGAAATATTCCCATAAATTGCTTTCATTTGGCACTCGGACTTGCAGCAAACAAGCACTATAGCACCACAAAGAGGTGTTATTTTTCCTGAAATCAGTGATGGTTGCAATCCCGAATCAATCAATTAATTAATCACACAAACCTAGGCAACAACTCATAAATTAGCATCGATCCAGCTCGTAAGGATGAAATTACGTACAAGATTAATCCAACAGAATAAACAACCGAGTCTTTTGGTTTCAGGAAAATGTAAATGGGTTTTTTATTGATATTCAAAATATTTTAATCTAATAAACCAAGAATATAGAACCAATTAAGGGACCAAACATAAATATATCCAATAAACCCTCTTCTCCGAAAACGTATTTAACCTGCTTTTGAATTTGCATTCCCAATTTTTTTCAAGCACATTTTTCACTGAATTGCAACATAAAAACAAAAGCAGAAAACTGTCCGGCTGGAAATGGAAGAGTGATTGCCACCACGTGTGAATAAGTATTTTCATTAAATGGTTTGTCTCAATCTACTTTGGCCTGCCATATTATACTTCGCTAAGTTATTTTCCTTTTCCATTTGCTATTGTTTCCCACTCTTAGTTTGCACTGTGCCCTTAAAACGTTCGTGGTTTGCGAAATGTATACGTAGCACATACTCTGAACCAGTATTAAACATTAGAATTCATAATTCACTACGTTGAATAGTGGCTTATACGGCATTTAAAAGAATTTTATATCTGATCAATGATAGAGTAGTGTTCATTATGGTGTCATTAGAAACGCGATCGCCCTCGATGAACAGTCGTCATGACATTTGACAATGATTGAACGGTTTGTTCACCAATTTAAATCCACAGATTGACGCAAAACCCCAGCAAACTGTGTGACAGAGGACCTCACACCCCAAGAATATACTTTCCACTGGTAACGATGCTTTTACAGATTATCAGACAATCCTAAATTGATGAAATAAAATCAGTATTGTTCACAAAGAGACTCAACCTAAATACAGTGCTTCAGATTTTCAATTCTCAAAACACGATAGAATATATTTCAGCTATATAAAAACTAGAATGAGAGCTGTATAAAGGAAACCCTTGCGCAGAATATATCAACTTGGCAAAACAATCGCTCCGACAGTCAATCTAATAGTGAGTTTGATAGCTGATATCCCTGCGCTTTTAAGTGCTCAAAAAGATATTTAAAAAACTATCGTTATACTTTTTATTAGTTTCATACCTCATTAATTATCCAATCTACGTGAAAAAAATGTGGATCGCATTTAGTTTTTCTCATACCCCGAAAAGATAGCTGCCCAAAATTAGCATAATGTAATTGGCCAATATTTTATTTTTTGATGGTAGAAATGATCGAAATCTCCCTGCATCATCAAAATGACCGGGATCGAAAGATGGGGCAACATGCAATGTAGTAGGCACGTAGATCCCCGTGGTCTTCGCTCCGTCTATCAGAAGTAAATCCTCTCGTCGGGAGTAAGGTGTTGCGCGTGTCCCCTCCGCACGCCCATAGATCACACGCGACGGCCACGCCACTCCGAGAGGAACACGGGTCAGGCGTCTGCTGCCCTTCCATCGGCTAAATCCTCGACCCCCCACCGTCCTCGTCCCCTTCCTTCCCCGGAATGCACTCAGAGACGCGCGTGACTGCTGAGTTTTCGTCGCGTGCCCCGATGTGGGCCGCGTTTCCTCCAGAACGGTAAACTACAGCCGCCTCACGCTACGACATTTCACTCCGGACGAGGAGTACTTTCAAATTAAGGAGACTTGGATGGGTGTGTCCAATTCGTGGCCGCAGGGCTTTAATGTTCTACCCGTCGCTAACCGAGAGGGGGGCCTATGGACTCAGCCTACGCTCGTGAGGGGACCGGCCCTGCACCCCTGAATAATGCCTCTCCGATATGGTATTCGAAAACGGGTCCTCGCCGTGAGAAGAAAATATATCACAGTGGTTCCATTAACTAAATCCCGTTTTCAACATGCATCACTTGCGACAATAAATACATAACCAACTACGGAAGCTCCTTCTCGAATATAATTTTGATTAACAAGGTGGTGAATGCATCATTGTCGCATTTCAATATTTAGGCATATTTTAGATTATGATTTACATTCTTAATTGTGATTTTCGTAGGTTCTCGTAGGTTTCTCTATCGATCCGCACAGTCAAATACCTTCATTCTTCTGAAGTTTTCCGCAAAGTTTAGTCAATGAAAGCATCATCCGGCTTCCGATAATTTCCAAGCAAGTTGCTAAAATCAATAAATATGATGAAAATTTCCGAGGGACGAATTATAACTTCAAGTGCCATAAAGTTGCTTGGTACCTGATTCCTACGATACAATACTGTGATGCATTTACGTGAAGACTATTGCCCTGCTTATTTTTCTCTTAAACTGTGGACAGAGCACTAGGAGTAACTTTCCTATCGGTTTTTTATTAAAAGTAGTAGGTACTTATTAACAGTACGACACGGTGCACGAAACAAAGATAATTATGGGTATTTTTTCTTTCTCGCATCCATATTAGGGAATCTCTCTCGACCAGATTAGGAAGTATGAGAGCTCCAATATGTCAGTGCATAAATATTTTGTTAATCATTTCGAGAGTGATCCAGGCTTATATTCTTTGCAACAATATCGGATTGTAAAAATCATTCATCTTGACCGGGATTCGAACTCGGATCCCGCGATGTCCGGCTGAATGCTTAGCCAGTTAAGCTATTGAAGCGTTCTCTTAAATTCTAAAGTTTCCGGGTTCGAATCCCGGTCAAGACGAATCATTTCTACACTCTGGAATTGTTGCATTGAAATAATTATTAGCGGATGAATCCGTTAAAAGTTACTGTTTTAGCATCCCCCGCAGTGTCTTGAAATAATACTCTCTCTCTCTCTCTCTAACCTGCGAAATAAAAGATGCAAGCAATGCAGCAGTGATGCTCGAAGAGTGTGTTTGGAGAAACCACGAGTAGATTATATATAAGACAGAAAAGAAAGGAAATTCATCTCCCCTGTTAACATTCCTGCCATACTGACAACAATATAAATGAGTACCGAACGGTCTCTGAAGCTATTTAATATTTTTTGTAAATACCTGCTAAAATTTCACGGAACACTTCCTAGGTTTCAAAATGAAAAAAACATGTGCTCTTTTTATTGTTATTTTTTTAGGTAATCTACCGGTTAAGGTAGGTTTTTGGATGGACACAACTATCAAATAAACATTTTGTGACTCCCCACCTAGCAAACTAATCTATATCAGGTCCCTCTTCATCTCGATGTACTTCTTTCCTCCCTTCATCCCGTCCAACATCCCTATCCTGTTCCTACCCTTACCTCGCTTGCCCAACATTCTCCCCTCTATTACCCTCTTCAACATTCCACTACCGCTCAATACGCCTTTCATCCATTTTTCCTGCCTCCATAGGATTTCTCTCAACAAACCCCTCTCCTCCCCCACCATTTCTAGTACTTCCTCATTTGTTTTCCTTTCGGTCCATTTCGCCTTCTCCATTCTTCTCCACACCCACATTTCAAAAGCCTCCAATCTACGTCTATCCTCCTGCTTCAGCGACCACGTTTCTTGTTATATATTTACCCATTCTTCTTCAGAGGTGTTTCATGCTGACCGTACCCTTTGCTGATTTTGATGAAAGCTTACGTAGCCACATGCAAATACCGGAGAATTTACAATATAAAGAGTTCATTTTTGAGACCCTGACAAAGCAAACGCAACAGCAATCCACAAAGGAAACAGAATTATCACGATGGTGATAATATGAAGTGTAGGTATGTGATAAGATTCTCCGACCAATTCATGCAAACGTATGCATCCACCGCATACGTTCACCGACCTTTCCAATTCTTCTAAATCTACAGTATTGTATGTACACTGTGATGGAGTCGTGCTTTTCGAATTGTCAGAACATTAGCCTTTAGTATGCAACCGAGTGTCAACGTCAATTACTCGCAAGAGCGATAAAATGAGTCTCAAAAATTAGAACGGACAAGTAGTTCTCTCATTCTTTATTCTTACTCACGTCGTTATGAAGGGGAAACGTGATTTAATTCACATTTGCCGGAGTCTTTCATACTCTATTACACCGTAATTTCTTCTATAATTCCTTCAGAATTGAAAATAAACTAGAGGGCCCTAAATATTCTATTTGTCTTAATCAAGTTTTCTCTGCTATTTCATGTAAAATATTTAATATCTAAAATTACGAAACTTTAGCCAAATAAATAAATAAAACAAATCTTAATACTCTATCTGATTCTTTGGTTTAATCTGTTATATTCCTTTCTTGATGTTTCTCTAGTGGATACCAAACACCATACGTTAATTCCAATTGTGGCCCCATTAGTGCGAACAAATATTCTTTTCAATGCTCCAATACAAATTCAATGCTCAAGCAAATTATCAAAACAAGTTTCTTCGAAGCACGAACATCGTGTTCCAACACATGGACGTTTGGCGGATAACTCAACCCATCACTACATTCCTCAAGAGAGCTTCAACCGCTTCAATGCCTCCATAAGATAAACATTTTCTCCGATGCATTTTAATTAATAAAATATACGGTCCAATTCGGAGCTTTGTCCCCGACGTCCATGGTTCACATCGGTCTGCCGATCGCGGCGGAAGGCCTTCGGATAATGCTCCCGCCAAATTCCTTTGCCCTCCTGCGCAAAGACGAGAGGGCGCGACGATAAGCAAGAGGAAGAGGTTTTAAAAGGGGGCGGTGAAAGTATGCAAGTGGAGATTTAAAGAGGGCGCGTGGGGGAGGGGGTGACTTTACGCTTTGCCTCGATCACAAAGCACGTTAGCTCTTCGACTCTTTCGCAAATGCAGAGCAACCGAGTGACAAGGATATGCGCGCTTGTGTTGGGGCATAAGGGAACCACCCAGCTGCTGCTTTACTATCGCCGCCACCCACTTCCACTGCGCGACGACTACTCTGCGATATCACGCGGCAGGGGGGAGGTAGGGGGGGTGAAGCCAACAGCTGGTGGGGGAATAGTCTCCCTCTGACTAAACACGAGCCTGAACGACTTTGGCGCACACACATTTACAGGCAGACACCCCTTGTCGTTCATAAACGCTCCTTCCTCCCCTCCTCCTTCCCCACGCGCCTCCCACCCCAGCCATGCCAAATTCCCTCCCCCCCTCCCGCTTAATCTCGCATTTCACTCTCCCGGTCCCCCTCGCACAGAGACCTCACAAATAATAATCCGTCCCTTTCGCTCCTTAATGACGCTCACTGATCTCATTTTGTCATAATTTTTTTATATTAATATTAAATTTGCTCTGATATAATCATAGAGATCGTTTAATCCTTTAAGGGCACGCTCGAGTTAACACCATTAACTTTTTTTTGGCTCCGTGGGTCGGTAAGTGGAAGGAACGGGACGGAGCGACGTTTGAGGAACTCTAAGGCGTAAAATGTTTTTTATGCTCCAATACGGGTTTTAGGGAAGTCAGGGACGTTGGAAGGACTAGCCAAGTCGAGGGCTTAGAATTATAGGAGAAAAAGAAAAGTACGGAGCGACACAACTTTTGCCAAATCCGCAGCCAAATGTTTGCATCAATCTGCGTCCTCTGCCTGCGAAACCTTTCGCACTCTTCCACTCGGAGCACGAAATTATTGGAACGGTCGATCCGTTTTCTCGACTAATCCGATGATTTACGCTGGCGATTCGCGAATTCTCTTCTCGCTCCTTCGGTTCATGTCACCAGCTCTCGACAGCGGGAGTCGGTGCTCTTTGAAAACTCCGAGTACGGACCTCACTGGCTTCACATCGATTTTTAGTAACATTTACCAACCAATATAGAAATGAATGAATATTGAATAATGATAATACTTTTGGCAAAAATAGTGAAAATATCGATTATGTTGAAAAAATAAAATACATTATGTTGCAATATTAAATATCCTTTAAAGATTAAATTTTGAATAAAACAAAAAATATAATAAATAAATATCACAAAAGCAATGTAAAAAGAACTCATATTTTCTTCGGAAAAGTTATTGTTTTTCGTCCAAACAACAAAGGCTTTGTACGCTGCGTCTTTTGTCAAGAACATTAAAAAAGGTTTTTTTACGGCCTTCTTCTCTGACGCAGAAATACCCACGAATGAGCTTTTCAAACGTATCAACACCAACTTTGTTAGAATTGTAGAACTAATTTATTGAAGGCTTGGAACTATATCCCTCGTCTGAATTATCATGCTCTTTAACTTCTTTGGTTCTGGCATACGTGAAACCAGGGTGAGATCTTAAGTACACAAGGACCAAGAAGTAATCACTTTTATGCCATATGTTGAAGTCGATATGTTCGGGCCCTGATTCATCGATGTTCTAATTTTAATAGAGGGTGTATGTTTGTGACAGAGCTGTAGAAAGTGAAAGAAGCGCTTGACATAATATATGCGACAGCGCTGCTGTCCACCCGAGTGGTGATGTGCTCCGATGGGGAGAAGAGCCGGAAAATCCGAGTGGAATTGAGGTCTGGTCTGGTAAAAGAAAACAATGCTGGACGCAATCTGTCACGCCGTGAGTACGACGTTAAAATGCAGAATTATCGACTGAACTATAAGCAGGGAACACAAAAACTCTTTAATGATTTGTAAGTACTCTACAGGAGTAGAAAGCCCCATTTTAAGATGAGGAAAGAATGGAAGAAGCAGATAGTTCATATAGTAGAGTAGTGTGTACGTATTGGTAACAGAAAAAATTCATACTGCAGTATTATAGATATCAGAAGAGGAATTACAGCAAAAAAATCACAAGAAACACGGTTTTTAATAATATCCACTCTTAAGTACAGACGGCAAACAAATTTCAGTAAAAACTTGAATATATTATGATAAAGCACTGCATCGTTTCAACATATGATCCTAGAGGTAAGAGGATGATTGCCGTTTGAAAGGTGGAACTGGAGAAGGCATTATAAAATAAGCTGGTCAGAGAGGAAGACAAACGAAGAAGTGGTACATATGGTGGCGCAAGAGAGGAATTTGCAGTGTTACCTTTTTAAATATGGAGTTAGTCTGAACGTTACATACAATTACGAAAAGAGAAAATACTACAAATTTCACAATGACCCGAGGATCGATTTAGCTATAATAATTCCGCTAGCACCCTTCCATGAAACCAGGATTCCGAATAGAGGCGACGGAGCAATGAAAAAATCTCCTTAAAATTCTAGCATTTTTAATTTATAAGTTCATTTTGTAGAACCTTAAAGTTCAATCGTTGTCTAAATAATAGGACGTTGCGCCCAAACACAAATACAGAATGGCATTAATACCACCTACAAGAATTCGCCTTAAGAGAAATTAAGAGGGCATTATTATTAACATTTATACAGCTGGAAACTCGAATAATCTAATTGCCTATCTCCTTTCCGAGATATATTTGACGACCATTCCATTTCCTAACAACGTTCCCAAAGCATTCTGTATCTCAAGCTGTATATATAAGATAGCACGTATGCTTTTATATTTCGTAATATAGACAAAATTTGAATAATAAAATTAATTAATTTCAATACCTGTTTTCTTGACACGAAATCCTTCCCGTACAGCCTCCAATTTTATTTTATAACGCTTTCTGAACATGCTACGAAGACCTTTAGATTTATTCACACATTTTTGAAAACTCTCCTTAGTCGCTATGATCAAAAAACAAATTTTATTCGGTCATATAACATTTGGTTGTAGATGCAGTTGCATAATAATCGATAAATTTGATGGAAGGAACTTGGAGTACACTCCCACGATAAATATTGATTTTTTAAAAACCAGCGTCAAAATTACGTCGTCATCTTTGTCAAAATAATAATGCGAGAATACTTATCCTCTGAAGACAAACGGAAATATTATTTAAAATGAGCACGATCTTCACAGGCTTTTATCAACGAATAGGGCCCTTTGCCACTTTTGAAAAAGAGCAACGATGGAAAGATTCTCTCTGGGCTTTTGTCACCTCCTAATATCAAAAATGGTGAAAATAGTTTCCATGCGACTTTAATAAAAGTAGAATGGCACTGGTTATGCAAAATGTATAATTAGAAAGATTTCCCTC
Organism: Hetaerina titia; assembly: GCA_037158775.1. Taxonomy (NCBI): domain Eukaryota; kingdom Metazoa; phylum Arthropoda; class Insecta; order Odonata; family Calopterygidae; genus Hetaerina; species Hetaerina titia. The sequence goes on along the minus strand of CM073778.1, from coordinate 11,233,367 downwards.
AGCTATTTTTCGTAAAGCCCAACGTTTGATATATTTTTTTTGGAGATTCATTTTACTAAAAGTAGGGAACTTTGACTCACTAAGAATTAGAAAAAAACCTTAAAACTCAATTTAATTTTTAAAATAAAACAAAAAAATAGCAATAAAATTAAACACTTTCTAAAATACCGAATACGTATAACAAAATTGTTAACATAATATTTCTTTCAGAATACCGTATTTCAAGGAATTTTCAACGAAACAGATCATCGCGTTCTGATATTTGATAAGGACTTAAACTAATTTGGTCATTAGCATCAAATAGGAATACTGATTTAATGGATAATCTCTGGAAGAGCCTAAATGTCAATGAATAATTAGATATTTTATAATAAATATTCTTACTTTCGGATATCCTCTTCGAATTATAGTTAATTTAATAGGCCGCAACTTCCACTTGCCTACCACAGAAATCATCAGCTGACACCTGTACTTTGACCACTCCAAAAGGGCCCACCTTCCAATCCATATCCCGAATGCCCTACAATAAATATTTTTAGTGGTATCCTGATCCCTAATTAAGGTGTTTTGTGGAGAGTACTTTGAGTGAGTACGCCATCCGTCGGATGGGACGTTAAACTGCGGACCCCTTGGTGCCTTTCGACAAGAGTAGACTAATGCAGACGCCGGGTTTCTCTCCAATCTTCCTTTCTCATTCATTCCTAATAGCAAAAATGACCTTAGCTGTCGGTCGCCTCCTCTAAAACTACAAATAACTACTTTAAAAGAATACGGTCAGTTCAGATGAAATAAATTTAAGAGGGAGGTATTGAAGGCGATAACGATTCGGGTTCGATTCCCGGGCAAGGCACTCTGGGCATCTGCAGCTCCACCCAAGTTATGTGATTTTCCGGGTACCAAATCTTCCTGGGACACCATAATCGGCACAGGGAAAGTCCTACCCTGATGTGTGAATTTCACACACCGTTGGGCTTAGTACTGTGTGAACTCTAACAAACTGACCTTCGGGTTGAATACTGTGTTTTTAATGAAACTTAGGATTTTTAATCACAAGAATCAAACAATATGAAAAAAAAATTTGACTGGTGATGAAGAAAAAGCTCATTTTTTAATATTAATAGCGCAAGTTTTTTGGTTAAAACATAGTAAATGGTAGAAAGAGTAGCAGAGCCAAATTACAAGATCCAGATGACCAATGAAACTATCTTTCCAGACATCATTATAGACCAAAAAGGAGAAATGACTGGACGGAAGAACAATATAAATATGATAAACATTCAGCTAAGTAATTCTAATATATTTAACTTTAGTTGTTGGTAAAAGTGAAGGTATGTATGAGTAAAATTGAGTAAAAAAACTCATTTATTTGACCCTGCCTAGATATGAGTATTATTAGTCTATCGATACTTCAAAATATTCAGCTTGCTAAATTGTAATGACCGCATAAAAAGTCACCTAGAAACAGCAAACATCCCTCTAGATACGAGCAATTTCCTCCATGGCATGGTGAGGGTTTCTTGTCCAGTTCCGCATTGGCCTCGACCGGCGTGGCCGGAAATGCTTGTTTAAAAAAAGCGCCTCTCTAACACATTCCACCAGCTTTTTCATTATTACCTGTTTTTTGGAACTTAACGCCGAGATAATGCTCATGAATCAATGCCTGCCATTCCCATGTGTGCTAAAACCGCTTAATAGCATTTGGTCATAATAAACACACGGTTTCTGTAATATCCAGATACAGGCAATCACTCTTGCGGTGAACTAAGTAAAGCGCTAAAAACCAACGTTTTATCATGCAATCAATAATAATAACATGTAAAATATTAATTATGAGTAGCGAAATGTGGAAATATTTTATAAGGCTATATGGATGTTTAGTGAAGCACCAGTACAGTTAGGAGTTATTTAATTATAAATGCAGTAGAATGAAATGATGCCAGTACATGAAACGAGAGCTTGGGACTGCGATTGATTTGAACCGAGTGCGGGAGAGAATCATTCATTCTCTACTTCTCTCTAATGAACGTGGTTTAGCTGCCAGGAAAATTGGTACTTCGTCATGGAACAACATGGTTATCGTCAAATTACCATATCTAGGACAGAAATTCATCACTTACTATATTATGAAGTAAAAAAATAAATAAATCTCGAGAGATTTATTCAGAAAAGTATTTTTCTCCTTCTTCCTTAAGTGTTTTCAATTACTATTAATAGTATTAGCACACTTCATGAATCACTGCATAATAAAAAATACAAAATGCATAGTAGCTGGAATATTTTTTGACCAATTTTCCATATTTTACGTTGGGTAAACAAGAAGCGCCATCGAGAAATGATTTTGTGTTCCTGAAGGAATTACAACACGTTAGTAAAACAGTAACCAGATTTTGTAGGTAATATGTATTATTGAAAATTTTCATGAGAAATACTGGTTTTCTAGTTATAAATACATCAAGGAAAAAACATTCGTTTTAAGCTCTTGGATATGCAAAGAAAATAATTCTCAGTTAAATTTCTAATAAGCCAAATACGCAAATATGGAACTTATATACAAGGAGATGAGAAGGGAGACAACATGATTCGTACGTCCATATATAGATAGTTAAACGAGCACATGGTTATATTATAAAGATTTAAAAAAGTTTTTTAGACATTTAATGCTGCCTACTACGTGGGTGTGCTGGAAAGACTCCGAAAAAGGGTCATCAGGACGAGAAAAGACATCTCCGCTACCTGGCAACTCCATCACGATAACGCGCCTTTTCACAACGTGCTACGAGTCCGCGAGTTCCTGGCCGTACACCAGGAGTCAACGCTGCCCTACCCACCCTTTAGTCCTGACGTCTCACCAGGAGACCTTTCCTTGTTCCCTCGGATTGAGGCAGTCCTGAAAGGAACCCGTTTTTCGTTCCTAGAGGAGACCCAATCAGCTGTGACGACCACCTTGCGAGATGTCCCCGAAGACACCTTGCAGGGCGCATACAAGACATGGCAGAGTCGTTGGAGGCTCAAGGAGAGTACTTTGAAGATTTTCAGGTTTTCGTGCAAATCTCTTCAATAAATTACTTAAAAAATAATTGCATTACTTTTGGGACGATCTCTGCATTAGGCGAATGAAGAGAATAATAGACGCAAAGCTCATTTCAATATCATCGTTACCGGTCCACAATGTTTCTGCTCTCCATTACTTGGAGGTAGTCGCGAATTTTGAAATCACTCTCGGATTTCCGAAGATAATAGGAATAAGAATAAAATAATCACGGCGGACGGACGTTTGAAGGGCCCCGGGGCGTGGAGAGGCGAGAGCTGACCGAAACATTCCCGAGAACCCGTCGTCTACGCCCACCGCGGGCTATGAAAAAAAAACAAAAGTACGGTGGTGTTTTCCGAGGCCACCGCTCCCATGCGAGGAAGAATCCTTTTCGATTGAAGAACCCGGATTGGATCCGTCGCCACTGGACATCACCATGCCTCCTCTTCTCCTTTCATTTATTCCTTTGGGCAACTCACCGCTCCCGTGGGAGGAAAGAACCCCGCGAGAGAGAGAGGTATTATGTCGGTCAACACGGACGCTGTCCTCGCCGGCAGTTTGTTTTTCCGTAGGATTCTCTCCATCTCCCCCACCACCCTTGCATGTCTACGTCACATCCGACTGCCTTTGTCAACGTTTGCCCGACCCGCGAAGGGACAGTGGGGAGGGGGGGAGGAAGGTGTCCCCGAGGCGGCCGAGAAGGGAGTGGGGGATGGCCAGTGAGGACCAGGGCCCTCAAGGGATCCATCTGTATCTATGCTCGCCCCCCCACTCAACCACTGTCTTCGGTCCTCCCGACAGGCCACGCCCCTCTTCGCGGTCGGCTCTGTGGCTATCCGGTCGAAAATCAGTCGTCGGGAGGGGGAGGGTAAGTAGGCGAGGCAGTGACCGGGAAGGGTGGGGGAAGTATGAGTAGGGGATGAGGGTATAAGCGGAGGGAATAAGATGATGGGAAAACGTTTGAGGTCCGATTTTTTTTATTCATTCCCCGATTCAGCCGAGCGGAAAAGGAGCGGCACATGGCGAAATCCAAGGAATCGGAAGAACACGGAGAAGCGCGCACTTCAGCGGAGGGATCTCTATTGATGTAAGAAGGAGACGTCATCGGGAGCAGAAAAAAAGGATATTGGCAGGGTGACGTATACGCTGTCGGACAGAGGAAACGAGGATCACATCGAAGTATTGAGGAATTCCGTAATGCTAGGGGAAATGCTTCTTGTTGAAAGAAGATATCGATGGAAAACTGGAAGAATAAAAAAAACTGCCGGTAAAATCTTAAGGAGTTCAAGCAAGCAAGAGACAGAGTAAAATCAAAACCTATTATTTGATCCAGCGTCACCACAAATGGAACTTTTGCTCCACGAATCACCTAAAAACAACGAAAATACTGATTCAAGAAACTATGATCAATTGAATAAATATATTTAAATATATATAAAAAACCATAAACACAGTAATCAACCCGAAGGTCGGTTTAGTAGGTGATGGTAGAGCTCACCCATGTACCAAGCCCGACGGCGTGTGAATATTCACACATCAGGGTAGGGGGGCCAGTTCCTTTCCCTGTGCCGGTTATGGTTTCCCAGGAAGATCTGGTACCCGAAAAATCAAATACCTTGGGTGGAGCTGCAGGTGCCCAAAGTGCCTTGCCCGGGAATCGAACCCTGGACCCTCCGGTCAGCAGTCCAACGCTCTACCCGCTAGACCACCGCGACCCGCATAAATATATATATATATATATATAATAAATATATAAATATAAATTCCAACGGGTAACAAATAAAGCAAAAGGAACGTGGTAGAAAACGCAGTGCGAGGAAGTAAAAAGGTTGCAGAGGAAGGGTGAAATCAGTGCACTATACAAGATGGTTAAAACACTATCAATAAGTACGGTGTTCACTTAGAGATATGGCGGGTAAGATAATAGTGGAAACAGAAAAGATCCAATAGAGATGGAAGGATTATTTAGAAGAACTTTGTGGTAAACTGAGGCTAGAAGACTTATGACATAGGAATAGAATATAAGAAGGATAATCAACACAAGGATTAATAGTAGGACAAATGATTACTAAGGGGATTATCTCTTTGGGTTTTGGAAGGGGGTAGACACGCGTGATGCCATTGCAGTAATGAGACCAATAGTCGAGATAAAAATAGAAAACCATCAGGATATATTTGCCTGTTTCGTAGATTTCCAAAAAGGGTTTGATAGAATAAATTGGGAAAAACAAATGAGTGTATTGCAGAAAATAGGAATAGATTGGAGGGACAGGAGGCTAATCCGCAACCTGTATATATCTCAAGAGTGCTCAGGTGCGATTAGAGAACGGAGAGTCTGGATGGCCAGTGTTAGGAAGTGTAAGGCAGGATAGCCCATTATCACCGGTGGTATTCGACGTACTAATATGTGGAGGAAATGATTAAAGAGGCATAGAAAGAACTCGAAGTAGGAATGTAAGTCAACGTAGAATTTGTAAAATTGGCTAGATTTGCTGTTGACCAAGTTCGATTTTTTCAGCCAGGCAAGGGGCTGCAGGCATTGCTGAGTGAATTGGAAATTCACTGCAATAGATATGGGATGAGAATCAAAATAATTAAAACAAAAGTAATGCGATTTTCCAAAAAGAAAAAGCCTAAGCTAAACATAAAAAAAGGAGGGCAAAAACTAGAGCAGGTTGACCAGCGTACTCACTCGGAAGAGTTTTGGACCAAAATTGCCAAAGTAGTAGGGACGTGGGAATGAAGAAGACGAAGTATGGAGAAGAAATGGCATGAACAGGATAGGGATGTTGGACGGGATGAAGGGTGGAAAGAAGTACACAGAGATGAAGAGGGACCTAATGCAGAGTAGGTTGCTGAATTGGGTTTTGTTTGGAGGTAGAAAATATTTATTTGATGGTTGTGTCCATCCAAAAAACCTACCTTAACCGCTAGATTACCTTATATTTATCTATATATACATATATATAATATATTTATCTATATATATATATATATATATATATATATATATATATATTTCATATTTTTATGTATGCGGGTCTAGTGGGAAAAGCGTTGGACTACTGACCGGAGGGTCCCGGGTTCGATTCCCAGGCAAGGCACTTTGGGCACCTGCAGCTCCACCCAAGCTAGTTGATTTTTCGGGTACCAAATCTTCCTGGGAAACCATAACCGGCACAGGGAACTGGCCCTACCCTGAACCCCCCTACCCTGACGTGTGAATATTCACATGCCATCGGGCTTGGTACATGGGTGAGCTCTACCATCACCTACTAAACCGACCTTCAGGATGATTACTGTGTTTATGGTTTATATACATAAATATACAGGCATATGTATAAACACACATTTAATCACGAAATGCCGCCACACGGCGAACAAATATTCTTACATATGGAAACAGATATAAGGAAAGAGGATAGAAATACACATAAAAGACGAAGACAGGAGGTGTCGGGAAGTCGGAATCTAGCAGACCACAAGTGGAAATATATTTCCTTGACCGCAACTTGAACACCGGATATTCCACTTGCCGTATGGATGCTCTAACCACCTGAACTATCGAGGAAATCTAATTTACACTGAGATCTGTGATGTTATTATTCGACCAAATGCCCCGATTCCTTGGCCAAGAGATGGCGTTAGGGAGCTGTTTCACCCACCAAAGGAGAAATAGACAACACACAAGAAGAAAGGAGGTTGTTCGCCGTATGGCGGGATTTCGTGTTTGAATGTGTATTTGGCCAATGTGGCTCGTCTCTTTTTCTAGGTATGCGTTCCATTGAACGCACTGTTCATGTCCTCTATGCTGCTGTATGCTTACTAACCTAACCTTGTATACCCAACACATAGAAACAGCCAGGCTAGCTACAATTGGTTTCGATGAAATGAATTTAGTATTTAACCATCATAAACTATTGAGATATTATAATAAGCTTATTTTAATGCTCAAGAATGTATTTCACACACGTTTTTAGCTAATAGACTGCCTACACATTGACTTATGCTCTTTCCATTACCTTTTTCAGACGACAGTAGATTACTACCAACTCGACAAATGAACTAAATTATCTTCTAACTTGTAATTAACAAACGCTAATAATGAATTGAAGGGCTAAATACGAAATTACGGTTGAACACTTCTCCCTTAAAATATAGATTATATTATAGATTATAATATAGATTATAATCCAGTAGTGGTGGTCCAAAGAATTAGTAAAAATAATTTGCACGGTAATACAGGTGTATAATACAGCCCCCGTATATTAAACGTCATTTACTACACACAACTATGGTTTTCCGTTAAAGTCTTTTTTTTTTAATTTTTACTGAATTTCGTTTCATATTCAGCTTAAAATATAAAATAGAAAATATATTTAGGCATTGGGATTATTTTGACTTACCACAATATCCTTATGAATAAATGGCAGTAGTAAATACACCAATTGTTCTTGATTACCTGTAAAAAAAAGAAAAAACTATTAAATTACACTGCTTGATATATACCCGTTGCAATGCATACGCTTAATGTATGCTTGAGTTGACCTAGAAGTAGTTGATACAGTAAAAGTCCTAGGTATTACAAAAACTAAAGACTTAACTTGGGGGACCCACATACGTAAACTCTGCGGGCAAGGAAAAAAAAATTTGGGATTTATTAGACGCATTGTTGGCAGAAGTGACTCCAAGGTAAAGGAACGTTGTTACCACGCTCTTTTAAGGCCTCATTTAGAATATGCTTGTAGTGTATGGGATCCGAGTGAAAAAAGCCTCATTCGGGAAATGGGGAAGGTTCAACGTCGGGCAGCCCGTTTCGTTAAAAAATGTTGCGATGAAACCCAAAAGCGACCCTAAAATGCTTCTCGATCTGGGGTGGAAATCATTTGAAGAAAGACGACTTAATGCTAGGTTGAACTTATTAAATAAATTCAGATCGGCATATTTCACTACCGAGGTCTCGCAAATTATTCGCACTCCAATATATATTGATCGATTGGATCATGCATATAAAATTGATGCCAGAACTAGCAGACTCAAGGACTCCTTCTTCCAAAGGACAATAAGAGATATCAACTGTAAGGTTATAGATAGCAAAAATTTCCACTTGCCACCCTCAGAATATAGGGAATAGTTAAAAGTTCTACTCAATGCAGGAACTTTCACTAATCTCGTGTGTTTAGTTGCCAAAACCCTTCCCGCCATTAAATTATATACTGTTCTTAACAGTATTCATTGCTCTACTTTGTCTATTTTTAAGTTTCTCCTTCCACCCCTCGTCTCTCTCTGTGGAGGGAACTCTCCCGCTACCTGCAGCGTTGGGTCACATTCCCTACCGGGGACTTTGGGGGAGGAGACCGTTATATGTTGCATGTCCATGTGGTAGTGGAATTTAGCTTCTTACTTGTAAAATTCTAGCATGCACGTTTTTGGATAAATTTATACTACATTCTCAGGTGCAATTTTTTGTCAGTTTTTATCATGTGTATTTGCATGAGCGTACGTTAAAAGGGTTTTTTCATGAATGTATACGCCACTTTGCATGTATGTGTTGATTTTGCATGTGGTTTGGTTTTCTTTTATGGGTGATAACTTAACACCCCCCGCCACACGCCCTCGTGGCGGCTTACGGGGTATTATGTAGATGTAGATGTGTAGTAGGTAGACTCTCTAGTAGGTAAGTAAACACTATCCAGTATGTAATATATAGTACCGTTTAACCATGAAAATAATGTGTGCATCATAAAAACCCAAATCGCTCATAAAGAACATTACATTGAATGAACATTACATCAATTTTGTGAAAATGATAGACAAATCCTCGCACAGATCGTTTCTCCTATGAAACATTTCACTCTGACGTACGATTTAAGGTCGTTGAGGAACGAAAAAGGCGTCAACGCGTACCTTGAACCCTCCCTCCAGTCAAAAAGGCGTAGATAATTGGTTAAAACATAAAGTTTTCCGTGGATTTAATAAACTGCGGCGAGATGGACGCGTGTGTGGTTCCGGATAAGATTAAAAGATCTTTCGCCCGAGCATTTGTTGAGTCCGTCGTCGTCGAACTCAAAGGGAGGGGAAGGCCTTTTCGTCAAAGTACACTTCCCGTCGGATGATTGCTTGCAGTGACGCTAAGCGTTTTTGAAACTCATCTGGAAAACCTCTGAACTGTGGTCCCCAGGCACCATTAGCATATTTCAAGGAAAATCCTCACCAAGCTCTCGCTACACAAAAATAGTTTTCCCTTTCTTCCTACATCTTTGAATTATCTCAGTCTACCGGTCTGAAACGCAATTAGGTTATCTATAAACTCAAATTTTCAATTAATATGACAGCACCTTTACATTTATATGGAAACCGAAGTTGTGATAATATCGTGGAAAATCTCTCAAAATATTTCCGTTATTTATAAAGGAAATTAATTACTATGGTAAAGATATTACCTGAATTAAAAATGCCCTAAGGCTTGAATAGTCATATTCAATGTATTAAATTTCGGGGAAAAAATAACAGTTTTTGCATATCATATACAGCCCCCGGATTTCAAAGGTGATATCCTTTCTCGATTCGATTATTGTACACATTTTTAATAAGTGCTCGCATATTTACTCTTTAAATTTAACCTTCTGTAATCCCCTAATTCCGCTCCTGAAATGAATTCCATCTCTCTCTCTCTCTGTCCTAAAAATCACCTTTGCATACTTATTTCAATTTGCTTTCCTTTGTTAGTGATTTTAAAATGGGTTTCAAATTTGTTCCTGCATTTTTTTATTTCATTTCCGAGGTACATTTAAGGTTGAATGTAAACACTCCGGAATAATACATATAACACAATAATTATGATTTCATATTACATATGATAAACCTGAGCACAGTCAACATCAATCAAGAAATTTCCAGCCTTCTGCATATACTCAGGTGAAAGGCAGTTGAGGACCGGGAAACTAGAAAACATTTTTTAAAAACTAAGGTCCAGAAAGCAGCGAGAACCGCTGTAATGAAGTAGCCAAAACACGGTATTAGCGCCGAACAGGAGAATTAAGCCGTGGTAAATTTTGTAATTGATATTTCTAAAAAAGCGCTTAAGAAGAAAGAAGTAATGGGATGTAATGTTGAGGGAAATTGGGTGACTTTGTATTATGAAACGAAACTTCAAACTCAAGTTGGTTATTTGGGTAAGGAAAATTACCAAGTGGATCGTAAGGCCTTTAGGAATACAAATTGAAACAGTTGGCACAGTTCTGAGAGACGTATATGGGGCAGCAAATGTACTTGTTAAACAGAATGACGCTGGGAAATGTAAAACTATAATGCAGGATAATCAAGAGGAAGGAAAAATATAAACTAATTTGGACCCTATGGATTGAAGAAAAAAATGTTCACCGAGGAGAAAAATAGATAGACTTGGAAGGTCGTGAATATTGAGTTGAAATAAAAGAATAATTGAGTAAAAATAAGTGGTATTATAGGTGAAGAACAAAATGTAACAATAATTTAAACCAAAATGAATGAGAATCTAAGTTTTCAGAAATGAGAAGGTTTACTATTAATAAACCGAAAATGAATTCAGAGAAAGTAAAAGAAGACCAATTCTTTTGGTGGACATAGTGGACATTTTATTGTCCATTTAAGAGAAGAGAAAACAAGGACCATTTAACCATATAATAATAGCTTTAATGACATACGTATTGCGTTGCTTATAGTAATAAAAGAAAGCTTGAAGAAAAGGGCAAACTGCCACTCCACGTCAATGGAAGCGTGTAGGATAAGAAGAATCGCGTTCGCGTCATAGCAGTGCTGACAACTATTATCGAAACAAACGGTTGCAGAGCACAGAGAGAATCCCTAGCTGACCTGTTGATAATGAAAAAAATTGCAAAAAATTCACCGAAAAAGCTAATGTAAAATGTGCAGCATATATGTTGAAAATTTAAACAAATTACGCTGCGCAAGAAAGAGGTCGAAAAAATATAGAGTAAGAGAGAACTCCAATTGCGAAATTATTTCAATTTATTCCAAAGGATATGGTAACACTGAATGTCAAGAACTTATGGCTTCAATTTAAAAAAACAGATATAATAATATCTAACGCCAAGGCATGAAAACCTATTATTATTCCACGGCGGGGTCAGTTTTTGAGACATGAGGGCGTATAGATCAAGTCCAAAAAATAATAATCTCTCAAGAAGACGGTAAAATGTGTAAACTCCGAAGTTGGATGACATTATTAGTTTCAAAAAGAATGTATGACATATTATATTAAGCAGTATGTTAAGAAAAGGTGGTCACAATAATCGTGAATTCGCATTGAAAATTGTGACAGAAAAATAATATTTTGCGATGAGCTTAGTATTCTTCATTGGAGCCGTAAGTATAGACTGAAAGAATATGTTAGTGAGGGTGAACAACTCGACATAAACTTCTGCTTTGCATGATTTAGAAACCCTTTAGGGATTTTCGAACATCAGGATGGAGAAGAGTGGAAAAAAATGCCCTGAATTCAGAGGGATAAAAGGGAGTGTAGGCGTTCTCGATATGGTTGGGGAGGCTGTAAGTAGATACTTGAGGAAAGAAATGGAATGGAGAAGGAAATATTGAGAAGTTGTGAGATACTGAAATCCTTGAAGGGTGGAAGCATGTTAGGGAAGCCGGGAAGAGGGAACAAAACAACAATACTCATTTTGGTCTGCAGAAGGTAGAAAGGTAAAAGGAAAGAGTGGAAAAAAAGTTGCGGGAAAATATTTTATATCGTGCAGAAAAGTTTAGAATCCCACGACAATTCGTAAAAGTTTTCAGATACTTTCTATTGCCTATTCCGAACAGTTGCCTGCGAACGTATTATATACAACTTTTATCTTAAATATTTCGCGAAGAGATGCTGGTTGGAGGATTGATTTACCTTTTTTATTATTTCATCTTCAATCGGTGAGTCGTTCAATTTTCCGTACTCGCCTGAAATCGCACCATTAGCATTTTAGGTTTTATTGCATGACGCCCATTGTTCCCTGCTGTTCTCATTCAGTTCTTCTAAAAATCCCATTGCACGAATCACACAGCTCTCCCAGGCATATTTGTAAATTTGGTATAGAGAGATCTGCCACGACATTGTTTTTTCAAACGAATTTCTTTTCCCACACATTACGGTGCACTTAATTCTCCGGTTTCTATTATTAAAAAAATATCATATCGTCCCTTAAATATTCCAGTATTTAGTTAAAATCTGGAATAATGAAATACCACGTAATTCCATTTTGGCGTCTTGCGATTCAACTAATATGCATGACGAATCTCGGCGATTGAAACCCTACTCCCATCTTCCCCCCCCCAACCATGTCTTACCCCTTGTTTCGGAGCTTTTAACGAAGCACGCCCACCACCCCCACCCTGAGACACGTAAGACAATCCCGGCCGCCGTAGCCAGCAAGAGAACGCCCCAGATACGAAGGAAGCAGGAGGGATTTCTTTGGCGCTTATGCAAAGGGGGTCGGAAGGACAAACGCGTTCCGTCACACTTGTGTTCCGCTATGCGCCCTCGTGAGTCTGAACGCACGGCGGGCTCGGAGGTGACGGCGGCGGAGCGGAGAGGCGGCGTTCCCACTCTCGCGAGAGGGCTACGATGTGTCGGAACAAGCGGTGCGTGTTATGCAGGGCGGTTGCTAGGGGTCGGAGAGGGGGGTGGTGAACTGGGGCACGGGGATGGCCGTGTGTGTCTGGGAGGGGGGTGGAGGTTACGTCGCCTTCCCTCCGTGGAGAGTGCACCTCGCGTATCAGCCTCGTAGGCGCTCATGCGACGCCGGGCTCGGTTGGATGCGAGGAGGAGAGGCACAATGGTTGAGAAAAGATTTGACCCGCACACGAACTTTATTGAATGCCAGGTTGCCACGGGGTGTAGTGCCAACACTAGCGAAACTAATACTTCAGTCGAGAAAGTAATTCACACACCGCGCGATAATTCTCATGTCTTTCAGATCCGTTACCCTCGCTCAATTGTCACGTACAATTTGAACACTGTGTTTACTTTTACCTTTTGTGTTTTTTGCATCTTATGCTTACCGCCCTCCGTTGTCACTCACTGCAATTAAAGGAAACAAAGCGAGCTATTACGCCTCATTGTTACATACCTCACTCTCGTGTATTGACAGAATGTCTCATAATATTCACCTCAAGCTTTAATTGAAACGGATTTTTTTTAATGTTTAATATCCAAGCATTTCAGATTTTAAATGAAAATAAATTAAAACGATTTTTGTGCACATGCATATAATTATCGACAAATAGAACAAAAGTTTTTCCATCGGATGCCGTGTCCCTTGGGTATCATCTATATGATCTAATTTAAACTGACATACGTACAACGACAAGGCAATTCAAACTGTAGTCAATCATTTTAGAAAGTGATTTTTAACACAATACTGTAAAATCATTGATTTTAGCTGTATTGGTGATTTTATACTACTGAATGGAGAATATATTACAAGAAAAAATAAGGAAATGACGTCAATTTGTTAAAATGAAATAAATATCTTTTCGCAAACCACAATAGTAGTCAATTAACGTCGCAACTTCAATTCGAAAATACGCACACAACTGGGTGCTTGGAAAAACGTTCTCTACTAGTAAGATATTTCGAGCGAGAAAAGAGAGGCTTATGAAATAAAACAGAGTTGAACTCTGTATTAGTAGCTATGGCAACTCACAGAATTGGTACTGACAATTTTACAAGGTCGTCAAGATTCGAGTCCCATACCGAACGAAAACCAATAACATACAAGGCAATTAGGGTTCGGTCTAAGTTTGCATGGATGACACTATTTTCTACCAAATTTAAAGCATAGAATTTCCCAACCACCTGCTATTCTACTTGGAGATAAAAGACATGAAGCCAATCATTCCCACCATTCAATAGCAGAAATAGATTGAATACGATTAAGCAGTAAAATGGGAGAAATGGACTGCTATAATAATAAGGTATTAGGTATGATACTAATACTTTTAATAAATTATGTAATACTCGTAATCCCCATCCTCATTTCATTGCTAATAACAACACCACCAGTGTCATTAGGGACAAAAATATACAAACATACTTTCCCCAACCCTATATGGAATACCGTAGCAACAGGGAGCACAGTAAAACAAACCAATGTAAAACTGACCAGGAAGTTCTTCATTGCGAAATATGAAAACTGAGATATGTGCACCGAGAAGGATGTTTCTATCAAAGCCAATTAGACATTTTAAATAATGCCCCCACATGAGTCTTGAAAAAGAAGCCCACAAGGTACGTAGGTATTAAATTGTTACATAATGGAAAATGTATAGTAAATGAATAAAATTCATTTGCAGAGATTGTGTAAGTTTCTCTATTTGCTGCAAGAGACAAAATAGCTGAATTCTTAATTTATCTACTTTACAAATCATTTGGTTATTTTGTTCAACAAAAAAAAGTCAACTCAAGTTTTCATTATAAATTATCAAGAATACAAGGAATTGAATTATATGTTTGTAACTTACCAAACACATATTGGCTCTTATTTAAAGGCTAAATATTTGTTTCACAAATTTAAATTGTGATTAATGAAAACTCATTTGTGTACTTATCTGGGAGAATATTGCATTTATAAGGCGCATGGCGTAGCGTAAAACTTTCTCAAATATACAATATACAATACAATATAAAAACCATAAACACAGTAATCAACCCGAAGGTCGGTTTAGTAGGTGATGGTAGAGCTCACCCGTGCACCAAGCCAGACGGCGTGTGAATATTCACACATCAGGGTAGGGGGGCCAGTTCCTTTCCCTGTGCCGGTTATGGTTTCCCAGGAAGATCTGGTACCCGAAAAATCAACTAGCTAATATATGCTTACAATAATATTCATCTTTTTTTTGCACAACCATTTCAAAAACAGGTGAAATTTGACTACTTACTTTCTATTGAATGTTGTAATATAGTAACAATGGCAGTTTAATGGTTTCAAATTCATGCGTCGCACCACATCGAATAAGCAATTCATAAAACATAACAGGCCGTACATTTATAAGAATTACATATTTATCATTGAAAGATTAATCATTAATTCCACTATTTTAGCTGTTTTGCTATCCGAATATCATATTTTTTTCTCATGTGGTGAGTATTTCCAGGGAATTAGCCCGGGATGGATGAGGGAAGAATAAAGGGGAGACGTGGTGGTACGAAGGCGGGCTCAATAAAAGCGGGCGAGCGCAAATCCGATATCAGAAGAACCACAAGGAGTTTGCGTATTTGCACCTGAGCTCCCCATCCACCGAATTTCAATAAAAGCATATCAATTACGGATCCCTAAACACGGCTCGAAATTCGATTAGATCGATGCAAATTGAATCGGATACAGGTAATTGACTCAGCTCGATAAATGGGAACGTAAATAATCGATTCGATTAACTCTACTGCAATTAAAGTAATCCCTACCCATATCAAGCGAGGAAACATTGAGTTAAGCTTCGGCCAAATAAATAAAGTTGCTGGTTGAGGGGAGTTAAAGCGTATGATAGTGACAACTTGTTCCAATATTTTGGCAGGTGGAGATTGAGTTTTGGAGCAAAGGTAATAAACTGATGCACTAGAACTAAAAAAGAAACATAGAAATAATTTAATTCCCATGATTTTTTAGCTATATCCTTATTTTCTAGTAAAAATTTTGAATCAGAAGTCTAAACGGACGGTTTAGTTTCGTCTTCAGCAAAGTTGAACTATTTTCTAAATATCAACAAAAAGTCTTAAAAGATGTGAACTTTGTCACGATTTCCAATGACTCTAGATACAAATAGTTTTCGCTGTGATTAAATAGGCTCAAATATTTTATAGACCATAACATAATAACATGTTCTCACAACATAGACAGTTATTTAGTTGTGGAGCCACTGAGCTCTGGAGTATATCGTCTTCAGTATTACGCAAACTATGGTCTTATTAGTAGTGGGGTTCTAAACCACGGCGAGACATTAATATAAATTGAAAATGAATAAAAGAATTAACAGTAGGCTTTTTCTAAAAATGAAATAAAACTAATAGCAGTACTAAGAAGAATGATAATGGTGAGAAAAATAATATAATACAAAAAACATGGACTGGGCATGATTTTAATGCAAGGTGGGTGAGAAGAATGTGCAAATTAATACTCGGAGACGTAAATATCAAATTAGCACTGCTTTCAAAAAAGGCACCAGTAGTGATTTTGGTATTACCTGGACATTTATGAAATACGGATTCGTATAAATGAAGTGTTCTCAATATGACAAAAAATTAAGCGTATTAACGTGCATGACTCTTACTTTAGTGATTCGAATCTGAATTTCCATGCCAATCGATTAATTGGGTCTTTATTTTATTACAGAGGTAAAGTCATTTTTGAAATTCAACCTAATAACACATTTCTTTGCATAAGCCAATTTGAAGGCATGAACATACTTTTGGAGCCCGCAGAATAAAGATTGGGTTTTCCCTGCAGAACAGACACGGTCACACTTGTGCGCCACGTGCTTGAAGCTTAATTCTATGGAATTGAATGGAGTCGTGGTAGAGAGGGATATTTTTTTGTTTGCAGTTTTCCTAGACGAAACATGCTAACTACTGAAATCATATTAGGGGTGAAAAGTTTCGTAGGCTTTCGCTAGTTTTCTTTCCATTCCCGGGAGGTCAACAGGAAATATGGTGAAGATATTTTCCGTACTAAATCGAAAAGACCCTGAGACTAGATGATACTTTTATAGTGAATGGTAAATTAATGTTTAAATAGGTTGGTTATAGAAGATATTATCCTTCCCTTTCCACACCAGAAGGATCGAAATAGAGTTCGGTCCTTTACAAAGGCTGATACCCCGACCTGAATTATTGTAACCGTTACTCTCCGGAAGGAATGCTTCAATTTGATAGGAAATAAAGTCGAATTAAGTTAACCTATTCAAAGTTTTATTTGAAAACCGACACTTTGTTTTACTAAAAATGAATGAAGAAACTTAAGAGGGCTGGGAGTTTAATAAAATTCTAATCTTCCCGATCGACTTCGGATGGAGACGGATAAGTAACGGAATGCATCGGGATTGGTACTAAAGATGGAGCATTACTCCCGAAGAATGTCTTACATGCACGGAGAGAGAGGAGAAATAAGGATGCGTTTATTTATACGCAGTAATGGGATGGCACTGATCAGGGTGAGGCAAAGGGGGGATAATAAAACGTCTTTTCCAGGAAAAAATCCGAAGGACGTCGGCTAAATCGGGAGATGGGTTCTTTCCATTCCTTTCTTTTGAAAGTCCGAGTGAATATCCCCTCGTCTCCTGTCGTTTTACTGTAGGAAACCATCACTTCGAAGGAGAGGGGAAACCTTTCCTTCACACCTGGACCCCTAAAGCAACGCTAGTGCGATCACAACGCGAAGGAGAACGAGTCGGCGTGGACGAGGGGTCCGCCCGGGAAGACTGGTGGATTCGCACCGCTTCTCTGCCTGGGAATAAAACTTAGCCGTCACGATAACTTCAAGCTAACTACGAGTACATTCCGTCTCTTCAGGAACCATTAAAATCACCGATCGACTCTGTTTTAATCTATTTGAAGTTTTAGGCGTACATTTGTGACGCCGAATTCTATTTTGCTAACAGCTATTGCACAAAGAAGACGCATGAGCAATTTTCTGTTAATTTGGAAGTTAATATGTTCCTATGTAGCCAATAATGAGAAAATTGAAGAAAGCTCCAGTGACGTTATTTCGGTCAGCCGGTGACTATCCACGGGGAAAGGCAAGAGCTTTACGACGAGAAGAAGTCAGTATTATTCGAAGGTTTTAAAAATATAACCATACGCATTGTAGACGTGATCATTAAAGTTGACTCCCAAGTAAAATGAGAAATTTTCGCCACTTCTAATTACGAAATCCATGGTTGGACATGATACGGGCGGAGACCCCCCAAAAAAAATCACCGGTCAAACAGAAGGAACGAAGGAGAGAGACGAAAGGCCTCACCGACTCAGGGATCCCCTGGTGCCACCGTCAATGGGAAGAAGGGGGCGTGTAAGCGGCTCCAGGCCACGGGGGAGGGCCGCGGGGAGTGAAATAAGGGAGAAGGGGTCGGTGGGGGAAGGCGGGAGGGTGTTGCTGCTGTCTTCTTTACAAAGGGCCCACCCGGCTAAAGAGAGCACGGGCGAAATGATAAGAGTTGGCGGGGAGGGAGGCAAAGTGAGCCCCTCTCTCTCATCTCTCTCCCGCCCGTCCTCATCTTCCACCCTTCAGCACCCAACACTTAAACTGACGAGAGGAGAGGATGAAGTTTTTCTCACGGGGACGTGTCTGCGTAAATGCGCGGACTGTCGCTTCTTCCACCCCCTCCCCTCCCCCCTCCGCCCCCGGGGGGGGGGAGAGCCGAAGAGAGGGGAGGCACCACTCTCTGCGTGCATGTGTGCTACGTTGGCGAGAGCGTGTCTCGAGTTTCGGGAGCAGAAGAGAGAGAGAGAGGATCCAGCCTAGTTCTTTGGGCGGCGGATTGAGAGAGATACGGGCGGCGGGGAATTCATTCCCACGGCTCTCCCCACCTGCACGGTGTGAATGAGTGGGAGCGCCCTCTCTCAAACGATGCCTCACGGTGGGTCCCTCCCCCCGAGGATAATTGGAGGTTGTGGAGGCCCACGCGGTGCCTGAAGAGGGCCCTTGTTTGGAGGGAAGCAGGCAGCAGCGACTGAGGCACAACACCGGATACTCCGTACTGTGTGTCTGAGCATTGCATGAAAGGCGAGTACCCCTGTGGAAAGTCTCCTTGTTCTCTAATACCAATCACGCGACAGTTTGGGTGAGTTGATTTGTTACCACACAACGAAAATCGCGATGAAAAGGGTAACGCGGATAAATATAATCATTAGGCTCTGAAGTTACGGCGCGCAGCTTAAAGGTTACAGATTAAATCTCTTCCATGAAATTGAATGATGTAGCTTTAGGCGATTATGTTGAAAGTTTATTTGTTAGCCCCATCACACTACGGTAGGAGAGAGCAAGTAAACTAAATTAGAAGGAATGTGTGTACAAAAGATAGATTTAAGATGTCATTTTCCGACCAACGATAAGAGATAAGAATAATACTGTGCGACCACGATAGGGAGGAGAAATATTTTGGGACAAAAATAGTAAGGTGTGCAATCACCCCCTGCCACACACCCTATACAATTGTCCAAGTACTTCCAGGGGAAAATAAATATTAAGGCAGGAAGAGACATGAGAACACACCGTATGCTCTAATGATAGCATGTGTGAAAATAGGTAAAGCTGAAAGATGCGAAAATGTTGGAAGTATGTGCCGATCTAATGAAATAATGAAAATGACCATAAAGTTTCAAGCTTTATTTTTGGAAGCATTTATTATCCATATTAAAAGACTTGGGTGTTTTTCCAAAGAGTTTATTTTTTGGTGCAAGGCGTTTCACCGACTTGAGGCACCTGAGGATGTACCCGGTACATCGCACCAAAAAATATATTCCATGTAAAAGTCTTTTAATATGGATATACCAACTTAATTATTGCAAATGAGAAATCTTGATGGCTAAAAAGAATAATTTCTATGTCTATCATGAGGAACTATGATGTAATTTTTTTTAAATCCATAGTGTATAACTGTTGGCATTAGAGGTGCACCGAAGTTGGTATTTTGTAGACATCAGAACCAAGCAGATGCATAGAGCGGAAAGGATGTATAAAATACACGGCATGTATTAGGAAAACCTAAAGGAATTGAAACAGGTAGAGAGAAAATTGATGCTGAAAATTACTACAAGATGAGAGCAATAGCAGTGGTTACAATAGAGGAATTAGCTTGTGAGCAATTGATTCAAGTAAGAAGACAAAAATTTTGGTAAGATATACTAGAACAGCCGAATTTGTTGGTGATGCAGAAAGGATTGATTTACTATGCCACCCAATTATACCGATACATTCAACCACCGAGATGAAATGAAAGGGAAGTCCACGTTCTTCCAACCGTCACAACCCACTTCGGGGAAAAGTAAGGTCCTTAACCTATCAAAGGGGGCAAATTTAGGAAAATTTTACCGACAATTTTTTCGTTTCAAATAAAGAGATAATGCACTGTAATTGCCATAATGGAAATTTCTCCTTCAATCCTTCTTCAATGACTATCGGAAAAGAAAATACTTAGCTCTTCCACATATGTTTTATTATGCACGACTTAGGTTTCGACTTACTATGTCGTAAAACATATGTCGTGTTATAATAAAATATATATGCAGAAGAACAAAATATTTTCTTTTCGGATAAAAATAATCGCTTCCATAAAGTGACGCCATTCTATTCTTCAGTGATTAGTTATGTGCTTTGCTAGTATTGTTCATACCTGTACATTATTACAGTTGTCCGTGCATACAGACTTGTGCGGCAGTGATCGCTATAGTATGGGATCAATCAAAAGTTATTGTCGCTCCATTTCCCGCAGTATTCATGTATTCAAATGCACCTAAGCTCCAGTAAATTACTTATACGCGATAAAATGAAAAGAAATGCTTCTACAGTAGCGGTGTGGAATCAATAATTTTATTTATGAGCTATCCAATTCCAATCCGTTTTTCTTAAAGCAAAATTGTTCTTTGCCTCACATTATATTTCCAAAAGACAAATTCCCCTGGCGGATGCCTCCAACTTGATTATGCGAGGACCACTCGATAATAAATTCACAAATACGGCAATTTGCGGAATTATGAAAGGTGTCAGTAGATTCACGGGAGCAAGATAAGGCATTCTTACATTTTCCGATAGGGTGGAATTTCCAGTATAAAGGCTGCTGCGGGAGACTTGAAAAGGAGGTCGAAAAGAAGGGAAAAAAATGATCGAAAAAATATATACACCTCCATGCCTCTTAAAGTTACTCGGCGTGTTTGGGGCAAGCGATCGGAAGAGCACGCTCGCGAGAGAGAGAAATGGCATCGAGCGGCAGAGATGCGAGGAACCGTCACCTTATCATTTTCATACATGGACCTGCATCGCCCCCATCGCTACTGCTTCCCCTCGGTGCTGAAGCGCCGTGCCTTCAAACAATTTCTTGAGCGATTGCGTCCTCCTCCATCTCTCGTAGGGGCGCAAATGGGGGGGGGGGTGAATTCCCGCCTCGATCCCTTGGGGAATGCCTTGGGAAAGAAGAAAATACGGCGAGGAAAATGGGGCGAGGGAAGTTTATGCAGCGCGCGCTCACACGGGCCACACTGGAACACACACATAGAACGCCGGGGGGAACTGCCTCTCCCTCCATCTGCCAAACAGAACGAAGGCTGCGACACACATCCACTTCGCCCCGTCGCGCAACGTGAACCCAAATTGAGGGAAAAAAAACTGACCAGGAGCCATTTTTCCCCAACTTTCCAAACAGAAATGGAATAGCATATTTGCATATTATGCTACGTTGCTCAAAATACAGGGCGTTATTATTATTAATACTACGAGTCATCCGATTGAGTGTCACCTGTGAATGGTTCCTGAACAAAACCATCGCTTCTACAGCATTTCCGCACGTAAACGCCTTTTTCACCAAAATATTTTCTCCTCCTCCAGCTCCCGATACCGTACCGTCCCAAAGGAATATTCTCTTCCTCTCGCTTCCCCAACATTATCCATTCCATCCCAGCCTCCAACATCCCACTACGTACGTACCAGGCTCTCCATTCCTCATACATTTAATCTGCCTTCTCTGAATTCCACAAACTCTTCCTCTATTAATCTTCCATATTGAAAAATTCTTCCCTATATAATCAGCTTATTACTTCCATTCCTTCCTATAAACAAATGTCACAATTCTTCAACCAAGGATCATATTTCTGCAACATTCAATGTTGTTCAATTATCGAAGTTTCTGCTAAATATCTCTACAAGGAAAAGTCTTGCTTCTATTTGCTCATCTGGCTCAAACATTATATTGGTCAAGTGGAACAGAAGGAATTACACTGCCTTGTCGATGCGTAGTGTATAAATAGAATAGTTTTGCTAGTTGACCTAGACCTAATTTAGCTGTAGATCTTGGTGCACTCATTTTGGGGAAAATTTACGATTCTAGAAACAAGAGACAATTTCGGTGACATGGTAAATACTCCCTCGGAATGTTTACGAGGAAATGCAATATATGAGGACGACTGTGTGCGTTACTATGAATCAATTCCTTTAAACTAAACTGAAGTCCAAAACCGTGACCCACCAGAAAAAAACCAGGGTGACGTAACCAAATTAATATCCTTCGGAAGCTACGTTTATATGTTTGTAGTATATATTGCTTCCCTTCCTTTAAATCATAAGGTGGCGTGGTAGTTTTCCTTCATATCATAAATATGACAGTTATAACATGAATCCAGTGCACCCATGTTAAATCATCTGGAGTTCAAAAACCCCCAACGAGTCTTAACCTACAGTTTACAAATTATCATGAAAATCACTTCATCGGGATATGGTCCCCACAACAACGTGTATTTTTCATGGAAATGATTTCCCATTTTTCATGAACGAGAATCGTATGTGTAATCTTGGTTCCTTCGAAAACGCCTACTCGTGTAAACGAGGCAATTGTAAACTCTTTAACATGGCAATTAATGCTCGGTAAATATCCTTGGGCTTAGTCGCACTTTCTCCTTCCGTTTTCCAGGAGATGGCAGCCGAAACTGGTCGACGCGATAAGAAGAGTCCATTGCCCCTTCACTACCGTACAACGAAAGGTAAGCTCTTTCCCGGCACGTCCCCCAAAATGTCGTACAGAGTAATAGTAAACTTGCGTCATGTCAACGGTGAGGGGGCTTGTCTTAAAGCGGGTGAATTACTTTTCCTGGAAAACACGAACCCAGTACGAGGGGCCTTTCCACTTCTACCAGGGTCGCAGTCGCTTATACATACGTATCATTTGTCATGACGGAACCGCTGGTACTTCGCCTCTTGGTACTGGTGTTTTTCCTCTTATCATAGATAGGTTTCACGTGTTTTTTTCAGCGGCAACAGAAAAAAAGTTTTACCATCAAAATCGTAATACACTGGGACTCTTTTAAGAGTAAAATTTCTTATTTATGCCATACTCTTAAAACAGTAATAAGCTGAAAAACTTCAATGGAGGAACTTCACTTTTTTCCTTGTTGAAGAATTGAGTTTTAGCCCAATTTATAATATACTCGTATTTTGTTTTAAGAAAATGTTTATTTAGAGCTTTCAAATAAAAATCAGATATCATGGAATTTGTTAACTCAAAATAATTTGGGATTATGCCTTATTTTGATTTTCTGTATTTACCTCCTTCATCGCCTTAGCCCCGATCACCAAGCATAAATAATTACAAAATTGTAATAATAGACTAATTCTTCCATAAACATAGCCTACATCATGTGATCTCCCTATTTTCAGCATCCAATTATTTTTTAAATTTTAAATACATAAAAACCAATCTGACGGCTGGTGTTGATTTCTATAAACCCTGCGATTATTCAAGTTTTACAAGATTATATACCTTAAAAATAGAATGTTTCCGTTCTTTCTTTCCAGTTCTGCATAACCTTGCTTGGTAATGATGGCGATCTCTCGCATTTCACTCGTAGGCACAGGTCATGGTTCATTTTTACTACTTCCTTTTTGGTAAGCCAGAAAACATTTATAGAGGGTGAAATTGGCACTATGTTGAAGATAAATTTTGCGCTAGTACGTATATGGATTTGCACGTATTTTTGGGGATTTTAATGAGTGGTTTTTCCCTTTTCCTAAGCATTCAAAAACCCTTCCTCTTCCTTATCCTTTAACTATCCCATACGGTGCTCGCACCTCCTGCCACAGACCTATTTGGCGGATTATAATGTATTTATAAATATTTTCCTCTAAAATACCGTGGAGGTATTAAATAGATGCTATTCACTTTAAAACTCTTAAAAAATGACAAAAATCCGCAGTATTAATTTTGAGAGCTACAGTCGGAGTAAAACAGCTTGGGTAATCGTTTCAAAGATGACTTTAAATGACTTTTATACTAAAATTTGAAATTAAACGGCATTTATTTCAGCAGGTTTTATTCGACACGGAGCCCAATATTTCTGTGAGGTCTCCGGCCTCGAGAGTCGTTTGAGTCGCCGATGGAATAGGGAGCTGCGCACCGCGCACCACACCACCCGGATGATCTTGCAACAGCATTCAAAAGAATGAGATCCACGAGGAAAGATGTTGAAATTCTTTGCAGGCGCCCGGTGTGACGATATCTCTGAAGTGACAGTAACTTTATACGCAAGCGCTCATCGAGAGGGATTAAGACAGGGTGGCACATTTCGCCGAGGACTTCTCGTAAATGGACCAAGCACAAATTGTTTATTATTCATTTTGAAATGAAGAAGACGCCATAGGAAAAAAGAAGCTTCTAATTAATCTATTCTAACATGTTTTTGGCTCTGTATTATCTTACTCGTAAATATATTCTGAGAACTACTTACACTTGAAAACTTTTTAATTAGATTTGGAAAAATTTTACTTGCTTATTGTTTTTTTAAAATTACATTGTATGTAAGAGTTTGCTTGATGAAATATAATAATATTTAATTTCTTAGGCCTCACTATCATCCTATTATAATCTTCATCCTTAAGGGTTTTAAATTTGAATCTTATAAGCAGCTGAACGGAAGTCAATCCCATATGCCAAATTGAGCTATCACTTTTTTGACTTTTATAGTCTCTAACAAACATCGAGACATTCGCTTATTTTTGACAAAAACGGTGTACATACATTAAATTCTTTCCCTAAATCTTTCATCAAAGATTCTGCTGATTAAGGGTTTGTTCCAAAAGAAAATAGGAAAAACTTCAAACCCATATCCCCTGTTATTAACAAATATGCTGCTGAATTATTTTATAATATGACATGCTTAGCCACTTGAAAGAGTGACGCTAGTGTCGATTATTTTTTTCCTCCGCTATATCACAGTACGTAGATACATCCAAACAGCATGCAAATATGCTTGACGTGGCATTACCCGCAAGCAACATTGAGGCAATTTGCGCACTCGTCATTACTTGAGTCAATGCGCGATACTTACACGATATAAAAATTCCATCGGTACCCAACGGTATAACTAAATGCAAGCCTAATATGCGCGGCAACCGCGACGGGCAGGTCATTTGGATGGCGGAGAAAAGAAAATGTCCTCGACCAGCGCGTTAGGTGAGGCAAAGCGGCGCTCCCGCGAGGGATGTGGCGACTGCTGACTGGACGCCACCCACCGGTGTCAATCGTGGAGAAAGGGGGAGAGAGCAGCTCAAGCGTTATGGGCGAAATTAGCTTGACTTCACCAGACGGGCACAGTGAGTACGGTGTCCGTCTGCATGCAATCCGGCAGCGGGGCGTGAGGAGACAGATGGCGCTCGGCTACTAGTTATTGGGGATGCCGGCGCTCTGACCAAGAAATTAAAATTCAAATTACGTGGAATTTTATTCTTGAGGATTTTGAAAGGTTAGGTGTAATTTGCTCGATCGCGAGGGGCGCATGGCTCCCTTATCAGAATTTGCGATGGCCAATTTTCCCAAAATTCTCTAGTATTTTCGCCAAACAATGAAGTTAGAGATTAGTGTGATTCTCTGACTGTCTCTTGCCCAAAATTATAATCATATTTATCTCCATATGTCGTCCACTTAGTCGTAGGTGCGTCTGGTACAGGTCCTTTTGAATTTCATGACTTTAGAGTATGGGTTTTTAAAAATCATTTTTAGATTCCGCAAAAGCAAATCTATATTATTGCAAGCATCACATAATTTATTTTCAGAAATATATTTAGCACTACGCTAGGATATCGTTTTCAAATAAATATTTAAATAAAATAACCGAGATATCTCTACACAATATATTGTGAATATTAGTTGATCCTCATGTATACTATGTTGCAAATCACAGCTATTAATGTTGAATTTTATTGCTTCAGGAAGACGAAGACTGAAGTAATTCGCAGTCTGGAGAAGGTAGTGGCTCGCAGTGCGATTAATTCGCTTCATTTGAAATTCTTTCGTGCTTAGATGAAACACGATGAAATTATGGTAGTCTATCGAAATGATAGCCCATCGTTATATGACACAGTTGCGAAGAGGAAAATGAATTTTCAAACTATCCGCATGTGCCTCATAGAAGATCCAAGAAGTAGAAAAACATTACTCGATGCTGCCACAGTGAAGAAACTGAAGAGGACTTAACCTTAATGTATTAGACCAAGGAGCAGTCATCCAAATTAAAATGAATGACAATGCTCTTAATTTTGGTGGTAGTTTGTGGAAAATTATTTACGAATAACTGCAAATGTGAAATATAGTATGTCAGCACACTGAGTTCCACGGCTACTAACCCCATTTCAGAAGCAAACACCGGTAATCAAAGCGATGTCATTGGCTTTGAAATTTGGTCAAATAAACCCAATTCTCGCACCCAACAATTTTGTTGCTATTTCTTGGAACTTGAAAAACCATCGCAGGTTTGGAGATTTGGCAACGAAAATGAACATAAAAGTCAAATGGTTTTCAACAATATTCGCTGAGATCTAAAATCCCGGCCTTATAAAGGTCAAGAAACGCTGGGAGAAATGTATAACTCCGGTTGGCGACTGTATAGAAAAGTCTTGAGAATAAAAAATAAAAATAAAGCTTCTATCGCAATAGTTATCTTTAGTAATAATTAAAATTTTACGATAATCGCGGGAATTTTTCCAAATAATGCAATGATGCCATTATCGAGTGCTCTTTATTAATCTGCGATTTGGTGGTGTAATTCAACCGATATAACCCATTACGATGACTTAAATTATCAAATTTATTTTATCAAAGAAATTAAGGGATTATAAAGA
The DNA here is from genome assembly GCA_037158775.1 of Hetaerina titia. Classification (NCBI taxonomy): domain Eukaryota; kingdom Metazoa; phylum Arthropoda; class Insecta; order Odonata; family Calopterygidae; genus Hetaerina; species Hetaerina titia. Next base: position 11,206,475 of record CM073778.1, on the reverse strand, counting down.
AAAACTGATGTCCTAGGAAGAGTAGAGAAGGTGAAAGGATTTTTTGTACTTGGTAATGAGATGGAGACAGGAAATATAATAAACGATGATAATATTTCTCAGTTGTGGACAAAAGTACTCGTACGTGGTTATTTCACGGGTGTGTCTTGACTACGTGCGCAATATAACAGATATTCATCAGTTGACCTGAAACGAGAGAGTCACCACAGTAGTCGACACGTGAGCTTCAGATCAATGAGTTTGACGTTCCGACCTCCGAGAGCAATCGAATGACGCAAAAGGGTTGAGAAGATGAATTTCGATAATGCAAGGGCATCAAAAGAGGGAAACCTAGATTCTCTCCATGGAGATAGTCTTTAGCAAAGTTGCATAAAAAGTTCCAAAAAGTGATGATTGCTGTTCATCCTTTCGCACTTTCCGAGTGAAATAATAAGCATGCATTAATAATAAGAAGCAAAGCATTTTCCGGTCTTAAACATGAGACGAAACCCACAACGTTCTAATGACATATTTACTCAAATTAATGAGAACATGAGGTTGGGGGTCTACTCATAACTCACCTCCTTCAGCATCTGTAAAAATTTTACAATCAATAAGCTGAATGAAATTTTATTTTAACCATATTTTCAAATAATGTTTTAATTACCCGCGTTCTTCATAGTCTGTTTTGTCTGAGACAAGCCAAAACCCCTATTCCATACCTGCTCTATCCTTGTTTGCCTAACATTCTCCCCTCTACGAGTATTACAATCTTCAACATCACACTGCCTATCAATACCCCCCTCATCCATTTTTCCTTCTTCCTTATTATTTCTCCTAAATATTCTCTCATTTCGCTCACCATACCTACCTCTTCCTCGTTTTTTTCCGTTCGGTCCATTTTACATTCTCCGTTATTCTCCACACCCACTTTTTAAAAGCCTCCAATCTACGTCTATCATCCTGCTTCAGTGACCATGTCTCCGCACTGTACATAACTACTTTCTTAACATCCTCACTCAACGTCCCCGTCATCAACTCCCTCCTCCTTGTGAAAGCCTCTTTTCCTAGGGCAATTCTTCTCCTTATGTCCCTTCTACTTTGACCGTGTTGGTCCAAAATACTTCCAAGATATGTAAACTGCTCCACCTGCTCTATTTTCTTTCCTCCTATTTAAATATTTTGCTTAATGGAATTCACCTACAGCGTATATCCTGGCGAACGCGACTTTGGGTGAATTGCAAAATAGATATCCGCCGAAACAAATGGATAGGTGAAATTTTTATTTAAGTGGTACTGCCAAAAGTTTCGATAATTTACTCTCCGCGTCAGGCGGCAGTTGCGAGAGATCGGATGCAAAGTGGAAATTTTCATGGGCGTAAGAGAGAGCCATATTTCTCTCCCCCGCGAATATCACACTACTGCAACACCTTCGACTAATTTTAAGGTTGGTGCGGGCTCACAAGCAAATGTACGAGGAGAAGAAAGCCCTCCCACCCCGGGCGGGACCCCTCCCTTCGTCCGCGGGAAAGATGGGAACCGCGGGGGTCGGGTGGGCGAGCGCAAGCGACGGGTGATAATGAGAAGAGTGGCGCCCTTCCGCGAGGACGAGCAATGACAATAATAATCATAACAATAGCGACAATAATGACGATGGCGTTGTCGACCACTCCGCCACCCTCAGGAGAGAGAGAGAGAGAGATAGCTACAGTGAGAGAGAGGGAGGAGCGGAGGACGGAGCAGGACCGTCGCCATGGAGTTTCCAAAATCCCTCACGAATACTAAAATTAATAATGCAGTTTTTGAGGGGGAGGGGGTGTGAATCAGGCGGGAAGAAAAAAGGATAGGAAGAAGATGAATATTAGGGGTGGGGTATGGAGTGTGGGCAGATTGGGGTCGGGAAAAGGAGCAGGGCCAGGGGTGCCGGATCCGAGGGCCGGGGGACGATCAAGGGGGCATTGGGATTCTCACCGGGGGGCTGCTCGACCAGCGCGGAGACACGCGGTTCCCATTGCAGACGCGCCCTCCATCCCCACCGCCCACGCACCTCCCGTGCCAATCGCCCCCCTCTCGCCTCGCCCTCATTCCCTCTCTTCATCCTAGATGCTCCGGTCCCCCCCCACCTGGCGACCGCGGACATTTTCAAGGCACAGCAGTGCCGGAAAACAAGAGGAGGAGAGGGAGGACGACAGAGATTTCGCAGCCGACTAGTTCCCTTGCCAATGTGCAGTTGGTGATGCGTGCGAACACGGTCACCAATACCCATTGGCCGGCTCCACCTGCACCCCTCTACGGAGGTCATGTGCGGAGATAACACGCTCATAGTCACACCTTGAGGGATAAGACTGACAGAAGCTTCTTGCAAAAAATTGCGATATGACATCAGAGAGGGAAAACTTTTACACTTATATACGATGCTTTTGTAGTATGCCATACCAGCCACCGCTTACAAATCTTGAATGCGTGTTTCCAATCACAGCATACACGATCTGTTTTACATACCAGTGGGGTCATAAACGATGCTTTTGGTAACCATAGTTACAAAAAATCTTTGAATTAACTATATTATCCAGTTTCAAATTTGACTCTTGCAATGAATTTGACATTCTGCAAGGGGAAAACTTGTTTAGAGATTTAACATAATAACTCTATAATTGAGCGCAATTTATTCGACGATTTTCCTCACGGCAAGTTCGAAGTTATTAATTCGTTTCCCTTACATTTGTTGGAAAGAGCAGGGAACTCCAGTCAGCACTACAGAGTGTCCCTAGAGAAAATGTGTTGTTAAAGCAAATAATGCATATTGAAATTTACGTTCTCCCGGCGGGTGTAAACACTCGCGCTAATGAAGTAATTATTAAAGTAGAAACATCGCCATGAGCTTAAAGAATTTTTTTTTGTAACCTGTTATCCCTTTACTCATCTCTATAGGCTTCCATTTCTGCCTTTCGAGTGACAATTTAGGTCAATGTGCCACTGGTACACATTACTGGATTTTCTACTTTCTTCCCAGTTTTCTTAATGGCGTGCTGATTTCATGTTTTTTTAGAAGCATGCAATACCTCGGTGGAATCAATACGGCGATGCGATTAATGTTCCTTGATTACTGGCGCTGCAATCCTGGTGTCACCATTCAATATTCTAATATGTGAGCGGGCTGAATGAAGACAAAAAATTTCAAACTAAAGTCCTTACCAATTTGGCATTATCATCTATATTTTCTGGTCGAAAAGAGAAACGTTATGCATCGAGGTTATGTTTTTTTTTTTAAGGTAATCTACCGGTTAAGGTAGGTTTTTGGATGGACCCAACTATCAAATAAACATTTTGTGACTCCCCACCTAGCAAACTAATCTATATCAGGTCCCTCTTCATCTCGGTGTACTTCTTTCCTCCCTTCATCTCGTCTAACATCCCTATCCTGTTCCTACCCTTACCTCGCTTGCCCAACATTCTTCCCTCTATTACCCTCTTCAACATTCCACTACCGCTCAATACGCCCTTCATCCATTTTTCCTGCCTCCATAGGATTTCTCTCAACAAACCCCTCTCCTCCCCCACCATTTCTAGTACTTCCTCATTTGTTTTCCTTTCGGTCCATTTCACCTTTTCCATTCTTCTCCACACCCACATTTCAAAAGCCTCCAATCTACGTCTATCCTCCTGCTTCAGCGACCACGTTTCCGCGCCGTACATAGCTACGCTCCATATCAGAGTTTTTACGAGTCTTGTCTTAACATCCCTACTCAACGTCCCCGTCATCAACTCCCTCCTCCTTGAGAAAGCCTCCTTGCCTAGCGCAATTCTTCTCCTTACGTCCCTACCACTTTGACCGTGTTGGTCCAAAACACTTCCGAGATATGTTAACTGTTCTACCTGCTCTATTTTTTCCCCTCCTATTTTAATATTTAGCTTAGCCTTTTTCTTTCTGGAAAATCGCATAACCTTTGTTTTATTAATATTTATTCTCATCCCATATTTATCGCACTGAACCTCCAATTCACTCAACAATGCTTGCAACCCCTTGGCTGACTGAGCAACTAATGCTTGGTCATCAGCAAACCTAACCGATTTTACGAATTCCCCTCCGACTTTAATTCCTACCTCCAGTTCTTCCCATGCCTCTTTAATCATTTCCTCTACATATACGTTGAACAGTACCGGTGACAATGGGCAACCCTGCCTTACACCTCTTCCTAACACTGCCCATCCGGACTCTCCGTTCCCCACTCGCACCTGAGCAGTCTGAGACATGTACAGGTTGCGGATCAGTCTCCTGTCCCTCCAATCCATTCCTATTTTCTGCAATACACGCATTAGTTTTTCCCAATTCACTCTATCAAACGCTTTTTCGAAATCTATGAAACAGGCAAAAACGTCCTGATTGTATTCTATATTCCTCTCGACTAGTGATCTCATAACTGCAATGGCATCACGCGTACCTCTTCCTTTCCTGAACCCAAACTGATCATCCCCTAAGTAATCATTTGCCTTACTCTCTATCCTTTTGTTGATGATCCTGAGAATAACTTTAGCTGCGTGGGATATCAAACTTATTGTTCTGTAATCCTCACATGACGAAGCCTTTACCTTTTTTGGAATAGGAACTAACACCGATCTCACAAAATCTTCCGGCCAGATTCCTTCCTCATAGATACTACGAATCAGTCCATATATGGCCTTCTTCCCACCTTTCCCTAACCATTTCAACATTTCTACAGGAATATTGTCCACCCCCACAGCCTTATTTGCTTTCATCTCCTTTAATGCCCTTTCTATTTCATCGTCGAGTATGCCTGGACCTAAGCTATCTTCTTCTACGTCATGTTCCTTTTCTATGTCTAACCTTGTCGGCCTAAGTTCTTTACCATACAGTGTTTCTATATATTCCTTCCATCTCTCTTGGATTTTTCCTGGTTCAACTATTATCTTACCCCATTTATCTTTAACTGTTAGCACAGATCTTGCCTTCTTACTTCCCGATAATAACTTAACCTTGCTGTATAGAGCACCAATTTCACCCTTCTTCTGTAAACTTTCCATATCCTCGCATTGCGTTTTCCACCATTCTTCTTTTGCTTTATTTGTGGCCCTTCTCAATTTATTGTTTAACTCTTTGTACTTCATTTTGCCTAACTCTGTGTTTACATTTTTCCATCTTCTTCTCTCATCCATCTTTGCAATCATCTCCTCCGTTACCCATGGTTTCCTTATCCTTTTCCCATTAACGGTTCCTATAGTGTCTTTAGCGGCTTCCAATATCCCTTTCTTGATACATTCCCATTTTTCTTCGATAGTACACAGTTCTTTACCGTCATCCACCATTTTCTCTATAGCCTCCTGATACTCCTTCCTCGTTAATTCATTTACTGCTTCTAAATTCCATTTTTTAGCCCGCCGCACTTGCCTTATCTTCTTGAAACGAACATTACATTTCATAACAACTAAATTGTGGTCAGAGTCCGCATCCGCTCCTGGGAAACTGTGCGAATTTATCACACTGTTCCTAAACCTGTGCCTAACCATAATATAATCTAACTGATACCTTTCTGAGTCACCTGGCATTTTCCATGTATACCTACGCCTTTTGTGGTGTCTAAACCATGTGTTAGTGATGACTAACCCCTGTCTCCTGCAGAATTCAATTGCTTTCTCCCCGCGTTCATTCCTCGTGCCCAACCCATAGTCCCCCACCTCACCACCATCTCTTCCTTCGCCTACCGTCGCATTCCAATCCCCCATCACTATCAAATGTTTCCCTGCAGGAACACTCGCGATGATATCCTCTAACTCATCATACATCCTATCGACTTCTTCCTCCTTGTGGTTGCTCGGTGGCATGTATACCTGAATAATGACCAAGTTCGTCGGCTCTGCTTTAATCTCTACGAGTAAAATTCTATCTGTCGCTTGCTCTATGTTGACTACGCTTCTTCCTACCCCTTTATTTAAAATTACGGCAACCCCTCGTTGGCTCTCGTCCCCGCCGCTGTATATTACTCTATAATTGTCACTCCAGTAATCCCCGCTCTCCTTCCATCTCACCTCGCAGAGGCCTAAAACATCTATGTTACCTCTTTCCATCTCTCGCTTAATATTTTCTAATTTGCCTCTCCTCAACATTGTCCTGACGTTCCAGGTTCCTATTCTAAGTACTTTCGTCTTCTTCTGCATCTTCTGTCCTGCTGCTGTTATTTCTCCCCCGCAAGGATTTCGTGGGATGACGACCGCGGAAGCCTTGCCTCCCCCGCTGCCGGGCACGACACACGGCCCCTTGGGCCGAGTCCCGCAGTTGCCAGGACTCAATTTCTGTTTTGCGTCCATCATATTTTCATGGGAATGATAATTGAGGTGGTTTCCCGTTGCCTTCCTCAATAGTGTTTTTAACGTGACACCATCACTTAATGGCCGCCCCACTGGGGTCAGACGCCATTGCAGCCGCCTCACTGAGGAACAGACGCTGCGTGGACTACCTTTCGTCTGGCTCCTAACCTTCGACCTATCTGGCATGGGTGACCCTTCCAGGAGTAATTATTATTACTCCCGCCAGCACAGCTCTAGGGGTCATCGGAACACACAAGCCCTTCCACCACGACAAGGTTGTAGTCCATGGGAGGGGCGAGGTTATGTGCACACACACATATACACATATGTATGCATGCATGCATATGTGTGTGTGCACATGTGCACACACATATGAGAAAAAGTTTAATAAAGTACAACATTAATTACATTTTGAATCTGAACAGTAGTAACATAGAGAAATGGAATGGAATAAGACGAATTAACATTATCTGGGGGAAAATGCGTAACCATTGAAATTTTGAAACTATTATTAATTATCTGAAAGGCACAATAATTAAATGCAATCTGTTTTCAGTATTTTAATTAGACCAGTAATATTTTTGAAACTAGGCTTCATTGCGTTTAGAATCTGCAACCCCCTTCATATCCCCAACTTCGTGTATTTCATATATTGTTAGCATCGATGATAGATAATAGCCAGAAGCATGGCACCTCGATATTTTAAGCAGACGATGTGATATTTACACGATGCAGCGGGTTCACTTTGATTAATCAAGATAGTTTAGGTATCGGAAGTTAATGTTCATTCCAGAAACTTACGCTTAACAAGTACGTGTGTAGAATAAATTCAATGCAAAGAATTCTCATTTGATAAATAGAGATTTAGCACTGAAATTCGAAACTGAATAATGATACATTTCCGTTTTCTTCCATCTCACACATTGAGGAACACACTTTTTATTATTTTCTCCCCGTCCCGGGACGCATTTCCATCATTTCGGGTTTATTTATCAGGTTTCCGGTTTTATCTTTGAGGGAACTTTGGATTTTTTCCTTGCCCGGACAAAAGGTAGGCAGACAACTACGGGTATCACCGTCTCTCAGGGGTGCCGCGAGTTAACGGGAGAGGGAGGGGCGAGTTACAAACAATGAGGAAACAGGAAGGAGGGAGGGGGGAAGGGGAGTCTTGAGAGGAAAAGGAACGACTCGCAGAGTGAAAAAGTAGGGGAAAACTTTTCTTCTTCCGCAAAAGTTTTCAGATCGAGAAACTGCTCTGCTGAAAGCTTATTCCCTGGAAACTGCATAATGACGTCTGGGATATAACGAAAAAAATTAATCTTAGATTACTAGCAACTGTCAACAGTTTTAGAAATATTTCGCCGGGAAAAATCCAACCTTCTTCTCCTGAGAGGATAATGTTTCAGTTCTCTTCTCATGCAGGAGTAATTTCCTGCTGAAATTACCTTCCCCCATTATTTTCCCCCTCGGGGCTTTCTTAACTTGGAGGTATTGCCTTACAGTAGCTACCAAAGAGAGGAATTGAAATTCATTCATAAATGAAAAATTATATTAGGCTGTGGAAAAGGTGAAGTAATTCCAAATATTAACTAGTTTCTGTGAAAAGATTTTAAGGAAATACCAAGCGTACGCGAACGTGGCATATGTGCATTAAATCATCGAATTATTAATATTTCATGCATAAGAGAGGGAATTCTTCCTATTTGAAAAGCTGTTTCAGCAGTGATGAAAAATCTAATAGGATCTTAGGTTTCATAATGGCACAAGTTAACATGGAGTTCTAGAAAAAGGGAAAGCTTACTCATGACACATTATTTTACTATCGCACTTGAGTTTTAATTGAAATCAATCAGTACACACATATAATAAATAGCAATAGCGAAAGATATTTATTAAACTTAAAATGAGGCTTCAAAAGAGTAAAATTTCTAATCAAGGTGAAATAGTTAAAAAATTTCTGGAAGAAGAAGAAACAGCAAGTTTAAAAACTAAGAAAAATTAAGTGCAGAAAGATATCATAAGTAATGATTCATAATTTTTTATTTTTAAATACTTAGATGGAATAATATTTTACGATATGAACTTGATGATGAAGTTTAAACTTAGAAACACGGGTGCCTCTACTACATAAAAATAATTTGAACAATAGCGGTTTTTCCTGTAAATAGTGATATTAAGTCTCTACGGTAATTTTTTTGAATTTTCGAAACGGCTGAAATGAGTTCCTGGTGAATACTGATTATGATGATGTGGTTAAGTCAAGTGAGTAGAGAATAGTTAGATTGAAGAGAAGAGTGTGTGCTATGTGGGGTAGGAATTCATTCCTTAGATCCTCTATTCAAAGACTTGAGAGAAAGTATTAACTATTTCTCGATGCATTACCACATCACGTGAATGAACTATGAAGACCGCGGAAGACTCTTTATTATCTTATAATATCGAATGTGTGCCGGGCCCTCCCTCCAATACTGAGGAGCGACTTGTGGTTAGACAGCCTACTACCGCATAAACGTTGCAGCTCGCTCACCTGCCATTGCCAAAATCAAAAGAGTGCTCATCGTCGCAAGCAAACACGGGCAGAACAACGCTCCAGTAGTGGGATTTAGGCCTGGTGAGCTAATATGCAAAGATGGCTAGTCAAATCTAGCGAACGTTTAGGTTTTTGTATTCAGGTTTGTTCATTTTATCATGTTAGCATAAATGTTCATTTTGTTCAATAGAACTAGGACTTTTTACACACAAAAAATTCCAAATTTTCCATAATAATTAAATCAAGTTGGAAATGGTATGGGAAAATATTGCATAAAATCATTATTGGTATTTTTCCTTGCACATTTTACTGGAGGATATTTTATGATCATAGATGGCAGACAAGTGGATATAGGAAACCCTATCCATGAATTGGGCACACGGTCCCTGAGTTGAGAGTCTGCGCACCTACCAAATACAACGGAACAAGTACACCTATCTACCTGTGCCATGGCAAAATAATCATTTACTGCATTCGCATACTCGTATAGACTCGGTTGATAATCATAAGTTTGCTATCTTCATAAGGAAGTACCTTTTCAAAAATATTATTGTCAACATTGAACTTTTGACAGCTAAGAAGTTTGGAATTGGGAATAAGGTAACACAGAATTGAAATGAATACATGAGTAAGATGTAAATTCAGACGGGAACGAGTTAAAAGAGGAAAACTCATGGCACCATACCTACTACCTTACATTCGCACTTAAGAGTAATAATTTATTCGACAATAAACTTGAAAATGCATTCGTGAAAGGTATTTACGAAATAGACTTACCCAAAAAGGTGACCCACAAAATGAAGTCAACATAAATTTTTTAATGATCAATAAAAATAGAAAAAATCTTACGAAGAATGAACAAAAGCTGTTTTCATTACCTGTAATGTACAATATGGCTGCTTTTGGAAATAATTAATGTGTTCATACGAAGACTAAATGATGAAATAATGAAAGTTTTATCATGGCCCTTAACAATCAAACCATTGCCACAGAAATGCCCAGTCTTACTTACTTGACGAATGTAATTAAGCCATTTGAGGGACGACCTGAAATCCTAAAAAATACAAATTAATACGAGCGGTCAAACATATTGAAGTGCTTTACGTAAGTCTTTGGTTGATTCATAATTCCGAACGAATTGAAAGGGTTTGTGTTTCTAACGTGATCAAAGTATACACTTTGATCACGTTTGAATCCACAATCCTATAAAATTTATATCTTCTCTTGAATATAATTTTGGGCTACAAATGGTATTTGCAAGCGGTACGTTAAGCTTCGGTTATTAGAGAACAAATTGCATTGTGATATGAAGGATCAAATACCCAAGGCATTAAAAGTACATT